>NDGM010990548.1:0-10398 GCA_002564305.1 Octomys mimax | reverse complement strand
TTTTTTTTTTTTTTCCAGAACTGGGGATTGAAGTCAGACCCTTGCATTTGCCAGATTATTGCCAATTTCTACTGGTCTGTTTAAAGGAATGTTTAGTGCTTAAATTTTTTCTGTTTAGTTTTTTTTACCAATTTTTTCCAGTTTTGCGTGCTTATACCTGTTAATCCAAACAACTAATTTGAAGATAATAATATGCAATATAATAGCCATTGTTGAATCCCTCATTTTGTTTATCAAAATTCTGTATCTCTAATGTTTTTATGATTTTTATTATCCTTAAAAAATAAAAAAATAAATAAAATAACTGACCAGAGTAAAAAAAAAATGTATTTTAATTTTTCTTGATGGTATGGGAATGCCATAAATATAAGATGAGAATAATAACAACAATAATGATGAAAATGAGAAAAAGAGATTTATAGACACAGGAAAGTAGTTGGGAAGGCAAGTAAGAAGAAAGAAACTAGCTGTGTTAAGGTATGTGCACCTACTTTCTGAGATGAATATGAACTTCACGTACTGCAGATGTGTTCTAATAAAATGAAAGTTAAACACAAATTAAAAATGAAATATTAGTTGATCTCTCAGCCACCAACCAGTTCCCTAAGCACATGGAGTATAGTACACCCAGAAGGGTGAATGTTTGATGATAAGACATGAAGTCACCCCGTGGAAGGTGTCACGTGTTGTCTACATCTTTCCTCCTTGTCACCTTGTCTGCCACTTAAATAATTGGATTAGAATTTTGCTTGAAGCTTGAAATCTTCATATATCTTGTACATATACCTTGAACAAAAGAATACATGCTTTCTCTAAATGTTATTCAAACCTGAGGTCAGTGAATTGATGATGACAAAGTAGCTCTTTATTTTGAAGATTGAGAGATTATAAAACACTTTTATCTTGGTTGTTGCCTTATGGAAATAATTCAGACACCAACACTACTGGGAGAATGAGAGTCTTTTTCTCCATTTTACTGATCTCTTGAAGACTTCAATAGTGCCTAAATAATTGAGACACAATGTATTCTAACTTAATTAAGTTGCAAATTGAATTCCATGGGCACTCAACCTAAAAGCTTGGAGAACTGCTTAATATCTGAGCTCCTCCACTTATTATCTGTGTCATAAGAGGAATGCCATTTTCGTCCTCTCTGGGGTAAATTTCAGAAACAGCAACCCATATTAGTAAAGTTAGGTTTACTGCTGAGAAGTAGAAAACCCCAATAAGAGTGATTTGAACAAGATACAAGTTTATTTCATTAACTTATAAAGCAGGTGGCAAACCAAGGCTCATCGGACAGCCCATGGAATCAAAGCTCTAGTCTCTGGGTACATTGTCATTTCCAGTAAAAATTTTCCATTTCAGAATTCACTATATTTGCTGAAACTTCAGTGATCACATTTGTATTTCAGCCTTCAGGAATAAGGGTCTATCATCTCCCCAAAGCTACCACACATGTACAAAATACATTTCCTGTGAGTTGCACACAGTTTTTCTACTTGAGTTCATCTGAGGCTTAGTCATATCTATCCACAATGATTACCAGGAATTATTTATTTTGACTACCAGGGATTATTATTTATTTTGATCAGTCATGAATTTATGTAAAATTCAGAGGTTTTATTATAAAGAAAAAAGGATCGATGCCAATATGATACACTATCCTATCAGTATCATTTGGTCAATAAAATGTTCGTTTGTACTATTGTATGCAAAAATATTATATATATATACATATAAATATATCACAACATAGCTAAGATAATAGTACTACTAATTTTTATTAATTCATTGAAATGAATGCTTAAAGCTTATATTGTTTGATCAATTTTGCAGGCCTGCATCTGATAATAGGAGCAACTACTTTGAAGATAACAATGTGCAATATAATAACCATTGTTAATTTCCTATCATCTTGCTTTGAAAATTCATCATCATTTTTATTATTTTCTAAAATTATCTTTCTTTTTTTTACCAGGGATTGAACTCAGGACTTTGCACGTGCCAAGCAGGTGCTTATGCTGCTGAGCTATCTCCTCAGTTCCTAAAATCATCTTTCAAATAAAAAATAACTAAAAGATAAATTTTGGGGCAGAGCTAAAGTTGTGCTAAGTAAGCACATCTTCAGGGTATCTTAAGTGTTTACATTCATGAGAAATTCAAGTTTACTTTGTGCATTGTTTTTAATGATGACAATAACAAAATATTTCAATATATCATTTTATTTTAGATCCAATGACAATATTTCACTAGGCCTATCACTATAGAGGTGTTATAAATACTTTGTAAAAATTAAAAAGCACTTAAAAATTCATAATAAACACATATTTAAAAACTATTCCTACAGATTCTTTATGTAGTGAGTACAATGGGACATTTTGCTTTGAGAAGTCCTTTCTCTCCTCTGAGAGACACTTATCCACACACTCAGGCACACAGGGTCCTGGCACTAGGCTTCTTTTGGCCTCTGCTATCACCTGCCTCATAACTGGAAGAGAAATTGCTCAGCCCTATGGTAAGGTGGGAATCTGAGGCTTGTGCTGGGCTGGCAAGGCTAGCACCAAATGGTCTGGGGTCACTTTCCTCACTGTCTGGCAGAAGCACAATCCCCTCTTTCCTCACACTGCCCTGGTTCCTGTGTCCATTTAGCATTCATCTTAATCACCTTCTAGTCGTTATTTGTATGCAATTTTTTCCCATCTTAACACTACAAATTTCTTCATGCTTGTATCCATTGGTGTTTCCCATTCCTTAAGGCATGGTGGATACTCATTAAATGTCTGTTGAGTGAATGGAATGGAAGGCACATTGGTGTGGTGACATGGGTCATGGAAACATATCTACTTTCCTATCACAAACATTCCCTCTGAAGCTGTGCTTTAGTTTTATTTATTGCTCTCTGCCTTTGGAAGGCTAGCAAACACACCCAAGCAGCTAAATCAAATAGCTTGTCACCATCCTCTATGATCCCCTGGATCTCTTCTATATCCATTGTGACCACCCTGTAATATTTTAAGAACATCTCACTCTTTGGGATTCTCCTGCCCTGTCTTCTACTTTAATCATGCATCCATTGCCCCCTTTGCTTTGTCCTTCATTAATATTAGTCATTCACAAATCTCAAGTTTAACTGGACAGGATTTTACTGAACACCTACTATGGGCCAGGTACATTCAAGTCGTTCAACGAGAACTGATTCATCTGATTTCATCTTTATGAGTTTGTACTTGATCTGGGATGAAAAGAGTAGCTCAGCTCCCCTTGCACAGTAAAGATAATACTGGTGAGCAGATGGAACTTGTTGTAGTCAGGTAGACCTCTGAGTAGCTTACAGTTCTTTAACACTACTAAATCCTGGAATTCCAAGTTCTGTCTTTATCACCTTCCCTATATCTGCACGCTACCCACCCCCATCGATATTCTGTATTACTAACATATGCCATTCATCTTACCAAAGTACCAGGTTCCAGTCTCTCCAGTTGAAATTTCATTTAAATAAACTTCACTGCAATGAAAAAAAACCTCTTTACAAGAAGTGATTTCCAGCCCCTGAAGGCTTCTTGAAATGACCCTTTCCTCTGGTGACGTTTCCCTTCACCAAAAGACACTACTTGCTTGGTAATTGTGCAACTTATTTCTACTCTCATCCATTTCCAATTCAGTACAGCGGCCACTGCAGACTCTCCCATAGAAGAGGCTGTGCACCTCAAACACCACCATTATGGAGCTCCCTCTCTATAGTGGCTTCCTCTTTGGGAGAGGGAGTGAAACAAGCCTGGAGGAAAAGGTCAGTGGCTCTTCCACCATAATTCTACCGGCCTCCTCGCTGCATAGCCAAAGTCTTTCTTAGTGTTAAAAAATATATATATTCTCAACTGTACAGTTCCTTGAAACAAGTGAGCTTTCCCCCAACGCCACATTCTTGTCAGCATCTCCCCTGTGGATACTATGCAAACCACGATGGATGAGCCCTCTACCTCTGCGGCTGAGCTCAGGCCCCCACTCCACAGTCATGGTCACCCTCATCTCTCCAGAAAAACTCAAGAGGACCTCAAGTATACTTCACTGTTGCCCAGGCCGAAACTCTGCAGGCTGCAAAGCATCTGGACACATAGGAAGAGAACAGCAAAAGGCAAAGATGGACTCCAGCAGCATTCTAGGGGCCATAGAGCATGTCTCTTTCTGGTTTGGATTTGGCAAGTCCAAAGACACTTTTTGCCAAGAAGTTCTCTGCCTCAGTTTTTAAACCCATGTGAATTTTGAAGGAAGCTTGGTCTGTATGTTTCTGATTCATTTACACTTGACTCATCATAAAGCTGTTGTGAAATAGCCATTCACGGTCCAAGAAGCCGTCAGAAGTCCTTCCCTATGCCTTTTCTCCCCTGCCAATGATAAATGCAATTTCAACGCCGCATCTCGTCATTGAATCTAAACTTGGAACTGAAAGAAAACGCTTGTCTCGATAAAACATTCTTGTCAGCAAGCAGACAGTTGAAATCCATAGAAAACAGAATTCCCTGAAGCTCCTGAAACTTCCTCCAGTTCCAGTCCTTTTTCCCTCATTTCCAGAATCACATTAGATCAAAAAACAGAATGTTGATAATATAAATGGCCATTGCACAAGGTCCCAAGGTGATTGCAGCTGAAACCCCATAGGGAACCTTCCCCCCAACACTTGCAATCAGATATTTCAGCTTGAAGTCTTCAGGAGAATTACAGTTGCTTCCTCTCAGCGTTGAACTTTTCAAGCCACAAGAGCCTTTGATCTTTCCAAACTCACCCATGACTTTTTAACATGCAAAGTAGCCCAACCATCAGCTATAGAAGGCTGGTACTAAAATAGTATCCATTTACCTCATACATAATAGAATACTAAAACAAGCCAAATTCAAACTGATGGAGTTGAGGAGGAAAAGGATGTATCAGAATCATGGTTTCCAGCTGGCCCCTGAGTGTGGGCATTGCGGGGCTGGCTTCTGTATCAAATGTTAGAAGTGAAGCTCAGGGCTCAGGGGGAACTTCCATACTGGCTAGGGGGTCTTCGAGCAAATTCCAAAGGCTCCTGTATCCTGAAGAAAGAAGGCAGAGCTGCCAGGTTGGGGAAGAGCATGGTGAGGGTGCTGCGGGTTCTTCTGGCCAGCCGTTCACTCGGCCCAAGTGCTACCTCAGCATCCCATCTTCCTGCCAGCACGCTCCAGCAGAACAAAGCCCCTTAAGAGAACTGGAGAGCAAGACCTGGTCATGGTGGGAGAAGAAATCACTCCTCCCTTCAGCCCATCTTTTCTTTATTTCCTGCATAAACTTAAATCATTTTCTTAAGGATTTTAAAACAGTATATGCATTTAATCATATGAAAAAAATAGCCTTTATAGCTGCCTCGGAGTCCTTTCAAATACCCCTCTGCAAATCTAAACATAACTTGAATGATTTCAAACAATTCCCTCTTGGCTTAAAGTTACCATGTTTTTCCCCCTTATTTTAAATTGTGCAAACAATTAGACATTTTGAAAACAGCATACATCAAGTACAGCAAGTCAGGTTTTAATTACTTTAAAACATTTATAATTCCTGCTGTCAGAATCAGGCTCTTCCCCTTGGGCACGCGATATTCTAACAGTGGTGCTATCGCTCTGCTTTGACCTGCTCACCGAATTAGTTCACTGACTAGGCACAGGGCTGAGAGATCAAAAATCAGTCATGACTGGAGCAAGAGCACATAGCTGCTACAAAATGCCAAGCTTAAGAGGAATCAAAAAATTAAATACATCTTTTGAGGTTTGCAATGATGCTCATATTTGTATTTAAATTCTAAATAATCTTGCAACTTTTATGCATAGTTTTCAGTCACTGTAACAAAAGCATGCTGTTGTGCGCATGCCGAGCCCACTCTACTCAGTTTCTCTGTTTACATTCACAGCTGTAAACACAGTGTAATCCAGACGGGCTTGGAAGTCAGTTCCCATTGCTTCCTGCGTTTGGCGTGCTGGAAAATCTAGCATGTCGCTCCCTTCCTCCCATTCACATTCTCTAAGCATCCACCCACAGGTGCCTACACATTTCAGAGTCTGACTTCTCTTCTGCCTACCAAAATCCTAATGCAGGTTTATGCACTCCTAATTTGAACTCCTCTCAGATGTCAAAAGTAGGTTCAAAATTAAAAATTGTGGCAAGAGTATGTAGTAAAATCATCTATGCCCACAAAACTTCGCTTTAGCCCTAAGCCTTGCCCTAAGCAGCTTCCCAACTACCTTAAACCTGTCCTTTCCAAGTGGACTCTGGCTCCTACCTTCTTCACTGTTGTGGTCTCTCCAAGGAGAGAGGGTTTTTTATGTAGCATTTTCAGCTTTCTTAATTGTCCAAAAGGGACCCTGAATGAATGGCTGTAAGCAGTATTTAAGTAGTTCCATTGAATTAATCAGAGGAAGGTTGATAACAAGTGTCGAAGAATGAGACAAAGGGAAGAATATAAAATAGCAACTGATGATCAGAAGGAATCTGAAAAAGAAAGAAGAATCTTGAAAAGCAAACCATTAAATGTATGAAAAAGAAACAAGACAAATAATGTTAATGGGTAAAGAATGGATTAAATCAAAGCAATTTTTCCTGTGTGAAAAAATAAATAAATAAAAAATAAAAAAATAAATTTTCCTGTGTGGAAATGTGCATTGCAGAAACAAATTCCTCGAATGTATATTTTTGTTATCAAGAATACTCACTTTACACACACACACACACACACACACACACACTCTCAGTCAGAGATGGTCTTCCCTTCCTTGGTCCAGAGGAAGGCATCAGCGAAAATAATAGCTCTGTCACTGGAGCTCTTTGATAAATGTCTGTGTTGGATTCAAGAAAATAAAGAGGGAAGTGATTCTCACATTTATTCCCGTGGTTGTGGTGGAGATTCTATCCACTTATCAAACATGCAACACAATAAGTTTTTCTCTCCATGTAAAATAATATAATTGTCACTTGAAAAAAGTTACCAGCTGCTAGCCCTGCTAACACCCAAACTTGGCCACAAACATCACCAGGGAGTGATCCCTGGGAGGTGAAGAAGGCAAGTCATCAGGTAGGAACTGCAGTAATCTCCACACACACTGTCCAAGTCCTCAGGCACCCAGTCTTGGATTTATATAAGGTGTAAAATGCCTGTGCCTTTGTTGCTTCTGCTATCTCACCCAGGAGGTACTTCTGATGGAGACCTTACGGTGCCCTCACTCTGCTCCTTGGGAGATCATATCTTCCGTGGGAGAGGGAGACGTTCCCTTTGCATTACACCAATGCTCACTGGACTCCAGTCCCTGGTTCAGGGTTTATCACTGCCCATAATTCTTATGATCTTTTAGCAGAGGACCATATTTTACACATTTGATCTGTTTCTAATATGCACCTCTTACTTTTATACTTTATTCTTTGTCATTTTTTATTAAAATAAAGATAAAGATAGTCCTAAGATTATGAAGGTGAAATAGACACCCAAAATTTTATCATCTCTTGGTGGTAGACCTGTGGCATGCATATTATTTGTTTTTCCTTTAAGACAAAAGCTGTTATGTATGAGTTACAGTTTTCTAAACTAAAACCTCAGCATTCAAGTTTAATTGCGGCATCGACACTGTGGCAAATATGTCGGCACTGGGTTGCAGTGTGGGCGCTCGTTTCTGCAATGTTCACCATCACTTGCAGTGCTTGAACTCAACATAAACACTGCATGTATATGGAATATCTTGAAAGCCAAGGAAAATGCATATTATTTTTTCTCACTTTTACAACAAGTCAATCCAAATGAGTTGTCAAGGAGCACAAAGCTTGTGTTCTTCTTTGAAGCATTGGAGATCCCTATAATTTTGCTGCACTTTACAAATGCAAAGACTTCCAAGAAAACTTGAGAATTCAAAGTTTACACTGCTAATTTTAGACAAAGAGAAATCCTGAGGTGATTTTGGAACCAATAAATCAATAAGCAATATGATCTACTAAGTTTTAGCATGCTTTTCAAAGATTAGAAATTCTGTATGGCACATTAGTCAGGAAATCCTGGTCCCTGTCCATCTGATATGAAAGAAAAAGAACTACAGAAAGTATTTATAAATAGCAAAAATGAAACTACAAATAGGGCAGCCGAGCTCAGCATTTCTCCAGCAAATGGGTTGGAAAGTAGGAGGAAACAATCTATATAATATGAGAAAAGTAAGGGGACCTGCAGCAAAAAAATGAAAAATGATTAAGATTGTAGAAGAAATAACACAGATCTCTTGTTAGGCTCACGAATGGCATGAACTGTGCCATGTGAGAAATGCACATGTGTATAACATTCTGCAAACCATGTAAAGAAGTCCTACAATCCCCTCAGAATCTCCTAGGGAGTTCTATGGCAAATAATAACATCAACATCTTTGAAGTACACTGTAGTGCTTAACCAAGATATTTGGGGAAAAGACCAGAGGAAAAAAAAATACCATTGTGTCATTCAGAACAAAATTACTGCCACCAATTATTTTGCTTCAATTAAAGATACTGAGTCTGCTATTAAGTCAACAATTGCGTGCTAAACTCAGGTGTGGAGAGTCCCATGTTGCATTGATATTCTATTGGAGATAAAGCTATTCCTCAAAATTATTTACATGTGAACATCAGTTTAATGTTTTGATGCCTCTAACTTGGTCATTTCGTGTGGTCATAAAAATAATTTGTGTGTAAGTGCTCTCCAAGGACTCTGCTCCAAGTGCTGTAATGCCTTTCATTTTGGCCCACAGCCTCTGGGACATTTCTCTGCTAAGGGCCTCCCCTGGGTTTCATCTGGATCATTTGTGTCTCTGGATCATTTGGGTTTCCTTTATGTCGAGGCTGCTCCAGTTCCAACATTGCTGTGTCAGAGATGGAGCTCATGCCAAGAGGATTGAGACTTCAACATTTCCAACTGGCGTGCCAAAGAGGGCTACCTTCTGAGGGAACACATTCAAATAAGACTAAACAAACTCTGGAAAAATGTTCAGTCTCATGCATAATTAAAGCATTGTGAGTCAAACCAATAAGAAGATATTACTCTAGAACATTTTTAAAACATAGCATCCATAAGGGCTGGTGACACTGTCGAGGGGTACAGTTCCTATTGCATTGAAGATGATTTCAGTAATACACAGAGAGGAGAAAATCCTTTATTCCTTTTGGCCAGAAGTTGTATCTCCAGGGAGGGAGAAATTGTGTGTACCAAGTTCTTTCCAGCAGTGTCATTTAGGTGAGTGAAAACAAAAATTTAAATATTCAATGGTAGAAGGTGGTTATAAAGTAGTGCTTAACCCACATGGACATCATGGTGTATGGTGACTGTGATAGCGCTACCCAACTGGCCCTCCAAACCAGCTGTTGGATGGTGCAAACATGCAACTCAGTTCTGGCCATTAAGATGAGAGGAAATGTTTTGTCGAGGGATTTTGGGAAAATAAACCTCTTTTCTGTGAAAGAGAAACTGAAGGGAACCATTCATCTTTTGTGGCCCAGACACCACTGCAGCCATCACAAGATGTACCTGAGGAAAAAATTAGCACAAACAATCCAAAGTTAGAGATTTGAGAAAACTGGGCCTTCAGTTACAACACTGTGCTACTAAATCAATTTACAGACCAAAATTCCATACATATGAAATATTAAAGGAACTTATACTTTAAGTCACTTTGAGTTCACATTTCCTGTACCTGCTTGCAAAAAGAAACCAACAGAGTCAAAATTAATTTGCCTTTGCACATGTATTACAGTAGCAAAGACTGATGTAAAACTATAGCAAATATTTGTCAACAACCTTAAATAAAAACCTAACAAAAAAACAAATTATACATAATTTCACTAACTGAAATAATATGAATTTTACAGTATTTGTTATATTGCATAGTATTGTCTTCAAAATACTTGTTCATATTACAAGATATGTGTATTCAAAATTGGAAGAAGAAATAAAAAAAGAAAAAAATTATAAAAAAGTGAGAAGAGAGAAAAAGGAAAAGAATGAAAAAAGAAGAGAAAACAAATTACTGATTAACTGCCCCTTTCCATAGACCAGCAAAAAACCGCAATAAGGTTGTCCAAATCGTCCTGCTTAAGTACATAGATACACCTTTTTCCCCAAGCCTCTCTTCTCCTTTTCCTCAGTAATTCTTTCCTTTTGAGCAGATTCATTCCCTTTTCCCAATATCTACTGTACCCTTCATATTTTATTTTTCTCTTTCAGGTTCTCCCACTAATGAGACAATATGATGTTTGCACATGTCAGTTTGATTTAGTTCAGTTAAGAGTATAGCTAGTTGTAACCATTTAGAAATGAAAACCTCCTCTGGAAATCCCCTTTAAACCAGCTATTCCTCTACGGGGAATTTTCCCAGAAGATCTGAAATC
>NDGM010990536.1:0-12057 GCA_002564305.1 Octomys mimax | reverse complement strand
TCACGATTTAAAAAAAAAATAAAAATAAAAAAAAATAAAATAAAATTTTGGGAGTCAATTACTTTGTCTCAGCAATGAGAAAAGTAAGCCATCTATCATACCAGTACTTCTGGTGAGATCACATGGTATTTGCCTTGCCATAGTATGACCCTTAACATACTGTCCTCTATGTTCACTCATCGTGCCACAAATGCCAGAATTTCCTGGCTTTTTTTTAAAGTTCTGAATGGTAGCTGGTCGTGCATATATATCACATTTTAAAAACCCATGAATCTGTTGACAGGCTGCCCTGCAGACTGTTTCCATAGCCTGGCTATTGTATTGTTGCAGGGAACACTGAGAATGTGGATAACACTGGCACGGTACAGTCCCAGAAGCAGAGCACTTGGATAATATGGTAATTTTATTTACACGGTTGGTGTTGGTGGGCTTTTTTTCCTTTTTTTTTTTTGAGATGTCACCATCAAATGGCTGCAATAATTCACAGTCACCAACAGCAGCATACAACACTGATGTACAGCTGCTCCCTGTTCAGCACATCCTCAGTACTTGGTGGCTTTTATCTTCTGACATAAGCCAATTTAACAGGTGTGAAATAACATTTCATTGTGATTTTCATTTGCTTTTCTTTGATGCTTTAGTGATTTCACAATTTTTTTAACCATGAGTATGTCTTATTCTGAGAAATGTCGAATCCTCGCCCATTTTTTACTTACATATATTTTTTTTTCTTTTTTTTTTTTGACATGAGGTCCATGCTGAATGTAATCTTGTCAATCTTGGAGTTTTAAATTTTATGAAGCATTAAATAGTAAAATGGGATGGGATACTGAAAAAAGGCTAACCATTTTTTATTTTTTGAAAGTAGTATATAAGAACACCAACATCAGCAACTACAACCTAATAGTTTAATAAAATGCAAAATAATAGTAAACTTCACCCCAAAAGAAAAAGGTATTTAGCTAAAATTGACCATATTTTGGTTAAAAAAAAAACATGCACAATACTGCCTTTGTAGCTCTGATTTTTCCACAAACAATGAAAGCTGCCAACTTTTGTTCCATGGTGGTAGTTTGGAAACCAATGAATAAACCAGTGTTTACAATGCTTAAAATTTGGGGATTTGAAAGAATTTGATTTAATTAATATTTCCCCTATCATTTCTAATTGCTAATGGCCATTTGATTTTGTTCTCTTGCTTTATAACACTATCACTCTGTAAAAACATTCTTGTTCTACCTTAGTACTCTGCCTAACCTACTTTTGCAAACTTGTCGGCAATAATCTGAACCAAAATGCTCTGATTTTTCATTATTAAATCCACTATAGTCCTGCAATTAATCTTACTCCCAATCACTCTCTGTTGTTAAAAACATTCAGTTCCATAGCTATTTCTAGCCCATTTTCTAATTAACCACTTCAGAGATTTGAATTTATTGATTAAACTCTCCCTCCATATATTCTTTTCTACTTTTTTTTCTTTGGTGTTTAATATTTTTTTCACATATTTGTTACTCTTTTCTACTTTTACTTTTCTACTTTAGCATTCAATATTCGCCAAATCACACTACTGAGTAGAAAGTAAGCTGAAGACATAATCTACATCCTCACAGAGCTTACAGTCTAATAGGAAGATGGAAAATAAAACAAAATTATACAAATAGCAAAGTGGACAAGTACAGGATGTAAGAAAAACACTCAATGATCACTGTTACATTTTGAAAAGCTACTCTGCATGTCCCAATGCACAACATTAGAGGTTCACTCCATCCTTGGTAGAGCTGAGTGAGCAAAACTGAGCAGCGTTAGCACCTTCAGCCTGCAGCATAGAGAGTAATTCTCAAAAAGCATCCAAGGAACCTTTAACCTAGTCTCCACAGTCTTTCAAAGATAATGTTCCCCTTCCCCCTCTTTTACAAACTGAGTGCTTTACTAAGCAACAGCTAACACAGAACTACGTGAGGGCGAGAACTCTGCACAGACCAGGCTCCTCGGTGGGGCAGATGAGAATTTAGAAGAGGTTACAGTGATGCCCAGCTGGCTCCTGTTCTCACAGCAGGCTGTCAGTTCACCTTCTGGGAAAAACTAAAGGAAGGCCTTCACCAAACCTCAGCTTTCCTGAAGCTTATCAACTCGACAAGGCAGCTTTCCCTTTTTTCAAAGTTTTCTGAAGCTTCTTTTTCCACCTATTTTCCCATGTCCCAATCTCCCAAGCATCCATGCTACAGCACCACTTCATTATCTTATAGAGTAAATCATTACCATTAGAATAAGTAACTTTGTTCTTTTACATTCTGGGCCTTTTGAACTGTAGGTTTTAAAGCTCTTAACATTATCTCCCTAAAGAAAAAAGTTTTCAAAAGGTATTCTATCCTCTGTGCGTCAATTTCCCTTTGGAGTGGTGATCTTCCTTCAAGGCTTTAGCAAAAATCCCCTATCCTGACTTCAAGGTCTTCATTGTAACACACAGGGAACTCAGCCACGACTCTCAACTGCCTCGAGAGTGCTTTGTTTAGATGTCCACTATCAAAGGCACTCAACGAAAGTTTTATTTCCAAGACTTGCCACTCTCCCATGTTTGTTCCTGTTAATAACAATTCCATCCTCTATGATTCCAGATTCAAACCTACTATGGATGGTTATAGCTGAAAGGCACATGTATTTCCTTCCCTACCTAAAAACAGTCATATCCCGCACATCTCCTCAAAACAAAAACATGCAAATGAAGTAGCAAGTATACCCTACTCTTCCTCTCAGTTTTGCACTAACTGTCCACACCAGAAAGCTGAACAAAAATGTACCTTCTAGTCCTTACACACTAATCAAATGCCTATCTTTTTTTTTCTTGTCCATTTATCTATAATCTACCTATTTCCTGCCTGTATTCTCAGGCATCACCTTAGTACAAGCTACTGTCATTTGTCTTGGGGCTACATTAAATAATCTTCTCAATGGTTACACTATTCCCAGTTTACTAACCCACAACCACAGTATTTGTAAAATCAACTCTGACAATGGCATCCTCTGATTAAAGTCATTCAGTGCTTCCTCACTGTTCAAAGTTCAAACCACTTAGAACTTCATATTGTCTGAACGAATGTTCTTGTCTGCCCTAGTCCTTCATGGATGTTGCTGCTTCTACATGACACAAAATCCACTTACCTAACGCAGGCTTCAGACGCAGCTTTGGGACTCTGTCCCTTGACACATACCTCCGGCCCATCAAGCCAGGATAAACTGTCTCCTGGGTACTACCTGAGGATTCTAAACTTGCAATTGCTTGGCTATATATCTTTTTTTTTATATATATTTCAAGTTGTACAAGAAAGGAATTTCTTTCTTAAGCATCTTGAAAAATAGTGGCAAAGTGTTATGTTGGGAAGACAGTCACGAGTCACTATAATCATCTGCTGTTTTGTGGTGCAGATAAACCCTGCTGAGAAAGACAGTGTCTTTGGGGGCCTGGCAAAAGTTGAGGCCTCTGGCTATCACACACGTTCTTGCCTCTGTACAGCAGCAGGTCTACTGAAGGCAGTCATAAAGTACTGAAATAGCCATATGTTTACCCTAGCTACTGGTACTTCAAAATGAGCAGAAGACAGATATTATGCTTTTCTCAGAAAGTAAGTAGTATTTAGTACATACCTACACATAACACTTTTAGTGTACATCTAGGCATAGCACCGCGTGCTACACCTCAGGTACCAGTAGCTAAATAAATTTTGCTATAGATCACTGTTCTTTCTCTAGAACCAAGGATCAAGGTGTTTCAATCACTCACCAGGCTGCCTCACTGGAGTTTACTCCTTGAGACTAGAGACTGTACTGTACCATCTTTAAAATACTATGCTTAATGTCATAATAATGCCTGGTTATAGTACACACTCAAAAACTTTGAAATAAATGAAATAATCAATTTGGATCATTCTGAATTCCTGAACAATCTCCAAGCTTATGAAAAGCTGCTGGCAAAATCAAATAATTTGTTACAAACTGAAGTTTGAATCTAGTATGCCATCTAATCGAACTATTTAATATTAGTTTCATTATCCTTGTGCAAACACAGGTAATACAACTCTGCTCACTGAACTGCTACAAGGATAAAATAAGAAAACAAACTCCAAGTGCTTTTTCCCATACGAAGCACACAGGACATGATAAATGGCAGTGGCTCCCACAACAATGACTGGTGGTATGTGACACAGAACAAACTAAATATGTTTTGTTTTCACTTTTGTTATACTGTTTTTAAGTCCCCTGAATTTCTTAAATGGCGACGACAAAAGGAAGCCTAGTAAATGACTATCCCACGAAGTAGCGATGTTTCCGTGACTCCTGAGTGACGGCAGTACGCAACTATCAGAGCCTGGCTCTAAACTAGTGTTTATAAATCAAAACTGTCTTATTCACACTGAGGGGTTTCTACGTACTCATGCATTTAAGTACATTCTGAACCACTCAGAATTTCTTCCAGTGTATGATAGATCCATCAGAAAAAGACATTTGTTTTAGGAAATGAGGAAGGGCAAATCACCTACTGAAAGAATCAGAACTTTCATCAGAAACTAATAGAACAGGGTAAAAGGAAATAGCAGAACAATGAGAAGGAACTACGGCGTTAGGGACGGCAGAGCACATGACTTAAAACTAAACAAAATATGCAGACTGCTGGCCCCATTAAGAAAGGCACACTGGATGAAGCTATTCTCCTAGAGGGCAAGCAAGGGAAGGGCAGACCGCACTAACAGCTGGATTTACCTTTGTACTTGTGCTTGCGTTTATGAGTTTTTTTGCCTGAAGGAAAAAGACCTAAATCCAAATTATGAGAAAATTACACTTTTAAAATCTTTTTAAAAATACTTAAAATTACAAAGCTCTACTTCTATTTCATTCTTAGCATTTTTACTTCCCCAGGGCTTCACGAGGTACAGAATCCTTTGCAGTACGGAATTTGAGGACAATGAAGGGGCCTTCATTAGCATCTCAGGCTACTACAACTATCACTGTAAGGAATGCATTCATTTTGCATCCATACCTTTAAAAAACATTTATAAAAAAACAGTATTTATCAAGGCTGCCCTACTTTTAGTGATTAATCCAGAAAATTACCTAACTGCAATCAAACAGCTCTCCTATGGAACAGAAGTATCACCAAGGAAGATCGAATTTAATATTACGTAATTATCCACCAAAAAAGGGAGTATAAGGTCTTTGATTTTAATTTTTAAAGTAAAAATCAAATGAAAGCTATGCACTTTTCTTTCAAGCATAACAGCATTACTTCAGGTAATGGAAAGAACAAAACAATCTATGCAGTTCATAAAGGAAAACACCTTGACTTGAAAGGTTTGAAGAGCCAGGCATGGTGTCACACAGCTTAATCCCAGCATATGGGAGGCTGAGGTGGGAGTACTGCATGCAAGCTTGAGGAGAACCCAGAATATAGTGAGATTTCATCTCAAAAAAAACAAAACGACAAGCCAAAGCAAAAGTCTGTAGGCTTCTTTACACAAAAGTTTGTACTTTTCAGTCATAACTCATTCAAATGACAAGTTTCCTAATCCATCAAATTCAATCACAAATCACTGAGTAAACATTCTGTAAGTTACATACAATGTTTAATGAATATCTACTTTGCTTTTTTGTTTAAAGGACATTAGGTATTATTATACATATATTATATATTAATAACAAACTCTTGAGTATTTGACTTATGGTAAAATAGTTGCTTTAGAAATTTACTAAAGGTTTTCAAAAGCAGTTGAAAACGGTTCTGTTATAGTAAGTGTACATATCAAAAATCGACTTTTATTACTAATCACATAAAGGAAAAATACTGACACATAATCATCAAAGTAAGAACTGTGCTTTTCTCCTCTCACCTGTCACCTGAGGTACATATGGCACCGTAAGTCTCTCTATACCATATCCACTTCCACCGAGAGACTCTGCAATCTTGTTGGTCAGAAAGTACAAATTTTTGTCATGCTTCTCTAAAGATTTTGGAAGCCTGTCAGGTGGAACAAAGCAATAATAATTTGATGTTAGCTCCCAAGCAAAAAGAAATGGATTTTAGAAAATCATCCTGGAGCAAAAGCTTCTATATTCCAAGTACAATAAACTCAAATTAATCATAGAAAAATGCATTTTAGGTGACCATTCAGCTCTTCAAACCCCCATGCTATGAGTTCTCTCCCAGCAATGTTTGTTAGGACAGCAAATTCAACCATACCAACTCTTTTTATATTTGATTAGATGATGAAGAGCAGTAAATTTCACTTTTATTTTCATGCTAATTAAAAATCCACTGAGAGGAAACAATAAAAAGCAGCTCCCTGACGGTCACTGCCAGTATCAGCCAGCTCCCCGAGCGAGCACTTGCCCAACACATAAGGCTCCGCTGTCCTTACACGGTGCTCAAACTTCCCTACGCTGACACCTGCATTAGTGACCTCCTTTGCGAGCCCCAAAGTCTGAATCAAGCACTCACACATTTTTTTCTTTACAAAGAAAGAAGACTGTAAGCTACAGCCATTGATTTTTCTTGTCTTTGTCCCATAATTTTGAGTACTGCTACCTATAATTCAAGTCTTCAACAAGATATACATGAGAACATCAGCGTTATAATTAAGACATACATCTCTAAATTCTAAAAAGTAGCATGGATCTTTTTTTCATTTTTTTTTTTCCAAAATTGCCTCCAAGTATCCATGACTAAATTTATAATGTGCAGAAATTTTTACAGCAAGGGAATAAGATGAGTTAAATGACAAAAACAAGAAGAGATCTCATTTTAAGGTGCCAAAAAACTGTTACAACAGTAGTTTACTCTTTTATAATTATTCATTGATATCTGTTGTCAGCCTTCTTTAGTAAGCTATGAATTAACATACATGCACTTATCTCTGAAAATATGTTCTGGCAGAAAATAAGGGGCTTCCATAGTTCGAACTTCAATAACCTGAAAAATATCCCAAAACAAAATAAAAACAAAAAGCTTTTTAAATTTTTTATGTAAGATCTTAGTATCTTACACAAGTTTTTTAAAAAACAGAAACAATCTTTAAACACTTATATGAAATAACATCATTTTATTTTGGAATTCAAGCTAAGTTTCTCGTCTAGACATATAAATTATTTTGTTTTAATAATTCAATATTAATATTAAAACAAAATAATTCATGTCTAGACTTGAGAAACTTAGCTTGAACTAATAATCGGTTGTGAAACTGTCTCATCGCTGTTTCTCAATAAAAACATTAAAAAATATATATATAATTCAATATTTCAGCAGATAAAACCATGACAAATATCTAGAATAAGAAACAATGTATCACATTTGCTCAAATCTACTGTAAAGAAATAACATACATTTTCTCAAAAACACTAGTTTAAAAATCCTTTCAGGAATCCCTTTCTCACGGGTGCCCCTTCGAAGCCTGTGTACAAAGTCTAGCATACCTCGTGAGCGCTGGCTCCTCCACTGACCTAGCAACAGCTTACCAGGGTACTCTGTTGTCATAGTGCCTGTACCACCAGTGGCAGGATCAAGTATTCAAATACTAATTAATGAATTTATTTACTAGAATGTACTAAAACCTACATTTTGATAAGGACTAAGAGATATGCTTTTAATTTCATAAATGGAACAAATATCTGACAAATGTTTTTAAAGGCAGTCTTTTTTGCAAGGCAAGTTAGGGACTCTGAAAGACACTAAATTATGCATGTAAGAGTTACTGCTGAAAACAGGTAAATATTATTGAAAGACAGGCAATAATATCTGAGATCTGCCTCATACACTGGAGGATAATAACAAGAAAAACTGTATAACTTGAAAAAATTTAGGTACTAAGATTCATAAGAAGTCAAAGGAAAAAGGTAAATAAAAAATGGTAAGATATGACAAAAGAAACCCATGTATTCTATTGAATACTACAGAAAAATTCTAATAAAACAGGCATCAATATAATACGTAAGTATTAGCTATAGTTTTAATTGTAGTTTCAATTTAGGAATGAGTAGGGGTGGCCAGATAGCTCAGCGGACTAAAGTGCCTGCTTCGGCACAGCGCAGTGGTAGGGGGTTTGATTCCTGGCATGCCATGCCAGCCTCGCCCCCGGAACGCACTGAGACAGCAATTGAGATTGGGCATGGCGGTGCACACCTGTAATCCCAGCGCTTGGGAAGCTGAAAACAGGAGGATCATTACGAATCCAATCTACGTAGTGAGACCCTGTACACTCTTACACCCTGTAGACCCTGTCCTAAATTTATAAAAGAATTATCTTAGTAATATGATACATAATCATCAAAATTAAAAATAATCACTGAAAACCCGTAATCATTTACATATAAAATTCAGGTTTCAAGATGTTCTAAACACATTACCTTGCTAACATGCTGGCAGAATGCAGGAACAGCTATCATTTGACTCACGAAGTTGAGATATGCGGCAACCAGAGCCAAGATCCCGCAGCGATGGAACATCGGCAAGTTATCTTCATTGATAACTGCGCTGTCCTTCAATTAAAAAATAAACATATCTGACATCAAGTTCTTATGCTCCATCAACATTGTCTCTATGGCTACACTGGAAAAAGGAAAGTAGTCTGGAATGCCAACAAAAACATCACCTTCTCAGAAGGTATTTTTAAAAAAGCTAAGTAAATAAATGCTCATCTAAAAGGGGTTAAAGTTGTCAAATTAAATATGCCTTTCCCTCAGGAAAGCCTTACATATATTCACATAAAAGGTACAAAATACCTTTTAGACATAAAAAAAAAACACATGTACTCCAAAGGATACTGCTCTTTTATTTTACTACACAAAACTGCAGTTAAACAATGTCATATGTGTTCACTACGTAATGACCAGCTCCCCCACTAGACTGAAGCCACAGGTACAGGAACTGTTTTACTTTTTCATCATAGTACAACCTAGAATGATACTGTGTATATGGTCACTGTTCAATTATTAAAAGAATGTATATGACACAATTTTGAACACTTTAGATTCACAACCAAAATTCATGTCCTTCAATAGAGACAACTACTCTTTAAGACGGTATCTTCTTCCTAAAGTCTTCTTCCATGAAACGTTGTAAGAGCATACCTGCAAAGCAATGGCCAAGCGAATGAGATCGATAACCACTTCTTCATTGGCCAGTTCAATCGTTATAAGAGCAAGAGAAGTATAAAGTAGCTCATAGTTTTTTTGAACATTGTCTTCCTCTTTACAGCCCAAATATATATGCCGATATAGCTGTTGCCCATTCTGGAAAGATCAGAAAAAGATAATTTTGTTTGAAATTTAACAAACGCAGACTTCACGTGAATATAATCTTCTACAAAGTCACTATGTTATTTCATAACTTATCATGAAAGTAAAGTTAAAGTTCCTAATAGCCAAACTGTATTTCAATTATTAATACCAACAGATATGCCAGTATATGAAATGAGAGAGTTGAAAATTTTGAAAACAAAAGCAGCAAGTAAGAAATAGTTCCCATGTACATAATACAAATTTATGTATGTATGTCTTTATTAGTAATTAGAAAAAATAAAACAAATTAGAGACTGCAGAAAAGTAAAACGGATGGCGGGATTCTGGAGACACAGCTGTGGCACAGACAAAGCACATGTTGCTGAGGGGCAATGGACCCAATTTCTGTTTTGGGAGCTAACCCATACTTCGGGTTAGGGGCTGCCTAGGGAGCAGCATCTGTAAGTGGCACTGCACTTTGGCAGGCAGCCCCAAAGGTGAATCGAAGCCTGTTTATAGGAGGAAGTTATAGAAACTCTCCAGCAACTGCAGAGCGTTCTCTCCATAAGCCACACCAAAATGTGTTAATATGGGACATAAAAGTATTTTGTATCTAAAGCATTCCTGTGTACAAGTGCGCACCAACAGAGGTAAGAGGGTGTTTCCCATCTCTCGTCACTAGGTAGTTAATTATCTCTACCTGGGCAAGGGTTCTCAGTCCTAACTATAAGAGAGACTCACTGGGAAACAAAGGTGGGCCCCACACTCCCGCCCTGCTTGAGATGCTCTGACTGGCCAAAAGCCAGTGTTTACAGTGTAGCACTTGCCAAGTGATTGCACTGTGTGGCCAGTGTTAACCACTCACTGCTGCACAGAGGAACCAGCTCCAGGGCTCCTTCTCAGCAGGTTCATCTGCCTGATCTCAGAGAAAGAGCTGATCATGCCTCTGCAGCCAGGGTGTCTGTGACAACCATGCATTTTGCTCTGTTCTCTAATGTGCACTAAGCTCCCATCTTGGTAGCAACGCCTGTGTTCTCCAGGTATGACCCTGCCTGACTAGTCAAGTCACACTCTGTGGTAGAGTGTTTTCGAAGACTTTCTGTGGCTCCAGATATGAAACTGTGCTCTCCCTTCCCTACTTGTTTCCATCATTTCTTAAAGTGTCATTTTGGCATGTGACTTGGTGAATCCCTAGCTTGTCTTTCTCTCAAACTACTCCATACTTGAATGGGGACAATTCTTATGCATTACACTCTCTGAAGCCCTAATACTACTCTTGAATCCTGTAGTTCTTATGGTATTAACGAGCCTTGAAACCATGCTTAGACTCATTTGAGTTTAGCCTTCATGTCTCTTAACAAATTTAAATTTATTTTTAGAAGTTACCTACTACGTACTGACCTCATTAGATAAAGATAATATTTTCAACATGTACCATAAAGATATGGTACGAGGAGGTGTGCTGGCTTCACAAAGTGGTTTGAAATTATCTAGTGACTTTGAAGGCTGTACAGCCTATCACTCGGAATTGCTCTCATGTAAGCAGAGAACAGGAATTATGTCTGGGATAATACCTGTCTGTACAAGCATGTTTATAGAAGCACTTGTTTTAATATCCCAGCTGAAAACAATTCAAATTCTGCCAAACAAACACAAATAATTGGTGGCATAGTCATATCACAAATCCTATAAAAGCTACACACATGGATGAAATGTATCAAAATAGAGCTGGATAAAAAAATAAACATGAAGAATATACAATGCATCAATTCAAACAAACAAAAAAAAAAAACCTGAAAAAACTAATTTAAGGGTCAGACAGGAATCACTTGCGCAAAAAGGATAGAATTTGTAGCATGATTTGGGTCAAACTGTTGCTCACTTTAAAATAATTAAAATAGGGCTGGCCTGAGAGCTCAGCGGATGAAAGCACCTGCTTCAGCAGAGTGCAGCAGCCGGGTTTGATCCCTGGGTGCCGGCCTCACCGATGGGGCGCAACTGAGACTGGGCATGATGGCACATGCCTGTAATCCAGTACTTGGGAGGCTGAAAACAGGAGGATCACTACGAGTCTGAACTGTGTAGTGAGACTCTGTACTAAATAGCAAAAAAAAAAAAGCATTAAAATAATAAAATAAAATGTCTATATATTTTACATTCCATCATAGAATTCATTTTTCCCTACGCTAAAATGAGGTCTTTCACAAGGCCAAGAACTACACGGCGAGCTCAAGGCAGACCTCAGAAGGAGCAGCTGCTTGTCTGCAGTTGGGCCTCCCGAGACGATGCAGGAAGACACCTCTCAGTGTGAGCTGTAAGGGCTGCCCCAGGGGCATCTTCTAAGACTGACTACCTCAGATGTCTCTAAAGCACTCTGATGCATCAATTTTGTGCCCGACAGTAGCATGAGACACAGAGGCCTGAATCACAGTGCAAGCAACGAAAACACACCATCCTTGTTGAAAGCAAGATACACTTTCCAGCGGAAAGCCAGTGCCCTGCAGCTACAGAACCTTTTATTTATTTAATTTTTTTCTTTTTTTAATTTCTTTTTTGTGATACTGGGGGTTGAACTCAGGACCTTGTGCTAGCCAGGCAAGCACTTGTTTTACTGAGCTACCCACCGAGCCCCAGAACCCTTTATTTAAAGGTCTTATAGAGATTTTTGCAGGTTGTCAATTAAAAGTTTTGTGTGAAAACCAAAAACACGGGGCCAGGGAGATAGCTCAATGGAATAAGCACTTTCCTGGCAAGCGCAAGGGCCTGAGTTCAATCCCTGGTTCCACCAAAAAA
>NDGM010990514.1:0-10120 GCA_002564305.1 Octomys mimax | reverse complement strand
CCCACCCTATGACTGCATGAGGCTTTGGGGGGACAACTAGACACAAACCATAACACTTGGCAAGGCATTTATAGACTCTGTCTTCTTTTGCCTTTTAAATCAGTGCATATAAAGGAGGAGTAATTGAGTTGGAAAATCTTATGAGTCAGTGTCATCTCCTAACTATAGCCTGAGGAATCTATTGGTTTACTTGGTTATTCTAAAATCTGTTTTCTCAGACTGGCAGGATAGCTCAGTGGTCTAAAGTGCCTGCTTGGGCAAACTCAGGCACAGGGGACCACAGTTTGATCCCCTACACCACATGCCGTGCTAGCCCTGCCTTTAAGGTGGGCTCAGCCACCAGCCCCCAAAATATATAAGCGAATCAGTTTTCTCCAAAGTTGCCTCTACTTTCTCCATGCAGATGAGCCGTGATTCAGGCCCTCAGAAAAAGTAAGAATAATTTCTCTCAGCTCCAAGGTACTTGTTCTTCAGACAGCCATGTTGAGAATAGTTAAGTGAGTTTGTGTTCTTGAGTGATACCTCGACTGCATGGACTGTCGAAATATAAGAAATATAAAATATAAGAAATATAAAATGCAGTAAAACTCATTTGAGAATGTGAAATTTACTGCAATAAAATTTTAAAGGCAAAATATTTTTCTCCAAAAGCATTTAGAATCCAGCTTATATCCTTTTATATTTTATATTTCTTATTTTTATAAGAAATATATTTCTTATATTTTTATATTTCTTAATCCATAAAGGGTCACACTGTGTTGTACTGTACATTTGACTAGAAATCTTACTGTCCTATCACTGGCTACCACCAGTGCTATGCATCTAATAGCATCATACAGCCCATGCAGTTGTAAAATGGAGGAGTATTGCTTTGGCTTGGACAGTATCAGTGGGTCTACTTTTGGAAGGAAGACTGTTCTTCTGTCACAAGAGAGATGGTTGCATGGTTCAGCCTCTCTTGGAATCCACAGTTAGTTTAGTATTCCTGCAAGTAGCTGACTAGAGGTCTGGAACTGTCCCCCCTGTGCAGAGAGCAGAATTCAGCTACTTTGAAGTGCACCACCTGTCAGCTTTGCTTTCCCCTTCTGAAAAGTTCACCAGCTAAGGGAAAAGGGACAGTGTCCATCTTGAATTTTAGTCAAAAGAGATATACATACCTAGGTAGCTCTGATTTGGATTAAGAACAGTCCTAAGATCTAAATTCATTTTCTGGGCCAGGCAGATAGTTCAGTGGCATAAGTACCTGCCTGGCAAGTGCAAGGTCCTGAGTTCAATCCCCAGTACCACACACATACACAAAACAACTCAAGCTCTTTATTTGTTTTTACTATTTTCATTGTATTTCTTGAGCTCAGGGATAGAAACACTCCCATTAGAACTCTTTTTTTGTTTTTAGCTATTTACTTCAGTTTAGGTGCCTGTGCTAACAGCCCTGGAGCTCCCTACAGCACAGTTCGAGATTCAAGGTCTCCATCTGGGAAACCTAGCACTGACTTTTGTGTTTCTCTCTGTTTGGGCCAGGTCTCTACACCCTGGTATCCGCCAACTGTGCTCCTGGGCCATTCTCAAGAGGTCACATCTGTGTGCTGGTGTCCATCTGACTTCACAAAGGTTTGTGAACAAGTCCATGTAATTGGTTTAAAAGATCAGCGTTTTGTAGGTTTTCTCACAGTTCGTTGGAGAGACAAAGGCTGTCTTAAAATTCCTTCCTATGTGATACATGATATTTGGGGTTTTGTTATCTCTTATTCTCACCCAGGTTTTTATTTTTATCTTTTGAGATTGAAAATTGTAGCAGCCACCCAGGGTGCCTGTCAGCCTTACTCTCGTGTACTCTGCCTTTCTCTAACACTGTTGTTAAGAAATCATCTTAAGCACGAAGGAATAGGGTGGATTGTTGGTCATTCCTCCTCTAACTAGAGAATTAGGCTTTGATGGAAAATTTCTTCTGAAGATCTAAGGTGAAAAACAGTCTGAGGTTAGAACTAGGTGTTTCCAGTTTCTACATATTAATGTGTATTCAAGGTGGATTCTGACTATACTTCACAGTTTAATTTGGGTTTTCACATATGACTGATACACTGGTTCCTATGCAGTCTTAATGTGTTAGTTTTGAGCAATGTATTCTTGAGATGTTTTAGATGCTCTACAAAAAAGAAAATATACCTACCTTTTAATTTTGTATACGTTAAGAAATGTAAAATTTGGTGAGAAAATGTGACTCTTAAACCCTAAAATGTAGAAAGGCCAAAAACAAACAAACCCCATGTGTGGATAGTGATTCCACACAGCCCAAGTCCCACTCATTTTCCTAATCCCTGTCCCCTGTGATCTTTGGTACTCTGTGTTCCACAGGAAATATTGCTTCAGAGACCATCTCCCCTTTTGAGGTTTTTTTGCCTGTGGTTTCCACCTAGGTTTTTGGTTTGTTTTTTAGGAACTTAGTCTGGTGTGTTTGTGGCATTCCTGCTAGCTTTCCTATTGATATCTATGGATTTCTCTTAATTTTTCCTCTTCCTCTTACCATTCAGTGGTCTGCTTCAGGGCAGGTATTTTTGCATTTTTAATCGCTGCTTGAATTATCCATGATGACATCCCAATGATTTTTTCCCACTCTGATTCCATAGAAAAATATCCCAGTAAAATAATTAAGTTCTCCATAAAATATCTGCTTCTAATGGAGGGTATTATATCTTTATGGAACTTACCGAGATGAATGGTTTTTTAATTATTCCGTTGATTATGTGATCTTTTTTTCATCCATCATGTTTTATCCTTATTCTCTATGAGAAAAAAAAAAAAGACTTCAAGGAAATGGCAAAGCTAGCTAATAGCCCATACTAACAGAGATTTTTTTCATCAGCTCTGAATTATGGAGACAGAATATGGTACTCTGAACAAGTAACTCTATTCCTATTTTTCAGATGAGATTATTTGAATTCAAGGTGTTTTGTATTGTGAGGACTAATAAGGAATATAAATTATGAAATATACCCTAGGTGCTCTGTAAATAATTACTGTTAGGGCACTGTAGAAGTGATTGTACGATTCCAAACATTACTTTGTGAACCGTTAAATATGTAGTATCTTCCTGTGGCCTCCCAGTAAGGAAAAGAAAAAGTTGTCAGTCTCTTGGGGGCCAAGACTTAAGAGAACTTGTGTTCTTTTTTCTGTCTCTTTGGTGACTGAAATAGAGAAAATATATAAACAAATGCTGGGGAATAACTCTGGTACCAGTGGCCATTTGCCACAAGCTCCTCAAGTTAGACTTTCTCTGCCATAAAAGGCTTTGGACCACAATTGGGAATAGTCAGATATTTTTGAAGGGGCAAAGGTTATTTTTAACTTGTTTCTGCCTGGTGAACTTTTTTTCCCAGATTGCTCCTTTACCTATGTGAAAAAGCATCTCAAAGGAACAGTTTCATTGTACTCTTTGTGGCCTTCTAGAGTCATGGGCTAAGTCTGATCTTGGTCATGCTCCCGTTACTTGAACTATAGGCAGAACATGCAGAATTCAAAGGAAAGCCAGAGAAATGTTAGTGATTTTGACAGAAAGAGGGTTAGAAAGGTATGTTACTTACATATTTCAGTCAGTGTAACAGATGGAAAAATGACTTGCTTAGTTTCTTGAGGGGACAAAATGAGCCTACTATAAAACTTTAGGTCGCGATTAATGGTGACAAAAGATGTTATCAGTAAATGTATGAAGAAGAAATTAGAGTTAATGTCTTTGAAAATTTGGAATGATCCCTGGAAGTACAGGATTTTTTAGATATCATTTTCTGTATCTTACTATGATAGATAACATAATTTTCCAGTTGTGAGCTCTTAGGGTATATCTGGGGTTTTTTACTTTTACGTTAGTTTAAATCTTTGACATTTCATCACTTCCTTACTGGTTCTTCTTAGATTGCTACCTGCTCTGATGACAACACATTAAAATTATGGCGCTTGAATAGAGGCTTAGAGGAGAAACCAGGAACAGATAAGCATTCCATAGTGGGCTGGGCTTCTCAGAAGAAAAAAGAGACAAAGTCTAGCCTAGGTAAGCATCTCATCCATTTTCTTAATATGTTTTTTGTTGTTGTCTGGTAGTGGTGGTAGTGGTGGTTTCATTTCTTTAGCCCTATAGGAAATAGTGGTAAGCTGTATTTGATCTTGTTCTGATATTTAAAGCACCATCTTCTTGACATTTGTTCTTTTCTAAAAATGTTTTTAGTACTACTATGTATCATCTGTACAGCATTGTATGAGGAATACAGTGATGGGTTTATGCAAAAAGTAACTTTCAGAATACCTGCTCTGTAAGTATGGACTCTACAGTGAACAAAAAATTTTAAAAGCCCAAAGATACAAACAGCTTACACATTAGTATGAGAGGCAATAAATAAGATAAAGAAGTAAGTACATATTTTGTCAAATAGTACTTAGCAGGTGCTTTGAAAAAAGGAAAACAGGCAGAATGTGAACTGCTGCTAAATTTTTCTGTTAGGTGATTGGGGGGCTCATTAAAAGAATGACATTTGAGTAAGAAAGTGAAGTAGTGAGCCATGTGGATATTTTGCAGAAGAATATTCCAGGCAGACAGGATGGTAAATGCGAGGAGCAGGAGCAGGGCTGGCACGTTTTCTCTTCTTCATAGTGGCTAATGAGGTTATAGCCCCATGACTAGAGCAAGCAAAGGGGAGAGAGAATAGTAGTAGAAAAAGTGCTTGTGAGGGGATCAGGGCAAAAGCAGGAAGCTCATTTTAAAATATATCGAAATAATCCAGGAAGTAATGATGGTAACTTGGATGTGAGTAACAGCAGAAGATAGGAGAAGTCAGCAAATTCTGGATATATTTAAGATGAAACCAGTGAATATGCTGAGGGATAGATATGGGCTGTAAGGAGGAGTTCACCAAAGATGAGTTCAGAGGTTTTGCTTGAGAAGAGAAAATGGACTTTCTTCCATAGGAAGAGCAGCTTTGAGAGGGATGCTGGAGTTCTCTTTAGGCAGTTGTTTAATATAATTATTGGACATTCATATGGAGATGTCAAGGAAGCAGTTAGGCCTTGGAGTCTGCAGGTCAACTGAGAATTGTGAATTTGGCATTCAGTATGACATAGGTGAAGATAAGTACAGGTAGGAGAGAGAGCTTCCCACTATTGCGAGGTTAGGGAAGTGACGAATACTAGTACTGGCTGCTGAGCAGGCACAACTTGAGAAGTAAGAAAAAACCGAGAGTGTGATGCCCTGGAAGCCAAGTAGAGATGGGACAAAGGATAAATTTGATTAAATGATTTTGGTATACCAAATAAGATGAGGCTTAAAAATTGACCTTGGCTGTGGCAACCACTGTTCCACATGGGCCCCAGGTCCCTACTCCAGGCGCCTCCCGTGGGGACCCAGCCCACTCCTGGTCTTTCCCCACCCAGGCACTGCTTACAGGGACCCAATTCTGCTAGTTTGTCACCCCTGACCCAAGAGTGAATGCAGATGAAAGACACACAGACACGGAGTTAGTTTAACACATGGTAGCCAAGGGGCTCACGCCTCTTTAGGCGGAGGAGCCCTAAGCATCTGGCTCATTCTGCCTCTATTCACTCAAACCTGGGCACAAGCCATTAAAGTAACACAAGAGTTATCTGCCTTCCAATATCCACTAATACATGCTCAGGTAAACACCTTAATCTCAGTTGTAGTGATTGTTTCCCTAGAACCTACAACATGCCGTCAGCCCTGTATGGTGTTTGTGCTCACAGTGGAGGCCAGTGAGGCCTCAGTTCTCCTCTGGTTGGTTACTCTTCGGATTCAACAGTGCGGAGGTTATGTGGTAACCTCAGAGAGGGGGTTTTGATTGGGTGGTGGTCTGATGTGTCATTCAGATCGATGACAGAAAAGAACTTGGACACTGCCAGTATAAACAGCTCCGTCAAGGAGTTTTGCTATAAAAGAGAGAAGACAGTGAAGTGCTATGCAAAGGAGTTAATTTTTTTTCTCTTGTTGTTTTATTATTGTTTTGTATGGGAATATAGCACTTTGTATGTCATTGGAAGGTTCCTAGCGAGGGGGAAGGAATTCATCAAGAACAATTTGTTGGGACAGTCTTTGAGGACAGGTGAGGACATAGCTAGCTAATATTATAGCTAGGAGATGATTATGCCTTTGGCAGGCAACAGAGTCAGAATAAGAGCAGTGATGGGGGAAAAGGCAGTGTGTGTAAGTGCAGCGCGGGTAGCTGATACAATGGGGTGGGCAGGACTTAGACGAGTGTTCTTTTGTTCTGATGCCTTCGTTTCCTCAGTGAAATAAGAGTTGAGGTGATCAAGTAAGAATAAGCACGAGGGCAGAGAAACTAAAATAGTCATGTAGGTAATACAAGAGTGTGGGACCAGGGAAATAGCAGTCATTAGTTGAGAGCAAGCTTTCAACACATTGGCACGTTTGCAGTGCAGGTATACACGTGCTCCTGTGTTAACACTGCAGTAAGACCTAACCAGAAAGTCATCCCTAGCACAGTTTTTCAGGATGCTCATAATAGAAGCTCTACCCCCCAAGAATGCCCCAGTTAAGATCATCAGCCAGACAAGGTATGTTTAGTGTGGTGGTTACAATGCATGAGAGATGTTGAATTATTAAATATTAATAAATGTTACAGTGATGTTAATATGTTAATTATAAAATATTCAACATAAGCAAATAGTATGGACATTAATACTTACATAATATCAATTATGATCAAATATTTGTGAATATCCAAGCAGGTGCCTTTGGAAGAGAAGTAAACTGTTACATAAACAGATAAACCTGAGACTCTCCCAAATGACCAATCAGAGTACAGGAATAATGCACGAATTATCACGCACACTTGAAAACAAATGGACGTGGTTGTATGTACTGTGAAACTTTGTGTTGTAACAACAGACTACATAATGTACTCATGTGGAGCAAAGAAACTTTCTGAATTTTGGTGCTGCAGGGCTTTTTTTTATCACTTTTGTGTGGACCATCATTCTTAATTATCAATATTTTTGTTGCCACTCCATTCTTGTATGTCTTTAGTTAATACTTGATTTAATCGTAGATTGAAAGGGAATTATATTTTGACCACTAAATGAGTACAAAAGAGCTGTTCTTAGCAAGTACACGAAAGGAGTCATGGAGGACTCCTGGAGGGGAAGTCTTAGGGCTTTCTGCAAAAAGAAGTTGGATCTCTGAAAGGTCAGAAAATTGTGAGCAGAGCACAGCAACCTCAGTCGGCAGGGTGAAGAGGGAAACTGCAACGTGTGAGTATGGGTCAGGTCAGCAAGCATTGCTTCCTGCGCTGAGAGGCTGCTCACAGGAGAGCAGAGGCTTTGGTGTGGGGGCGAGGTTCAGGCATTTCGCCTTGCACTGGCACCGCAGTTAGAAAAGTCTCAAGAAGTCAGCATCACGACCTGAGCTGCCTCCTTCTTTCAGTGGTGGGATCAATCTGTCTTCATGAGAAGGCTGACAGCAGTGTTCGTGCTGAAGATATTGGGGTTAGGAGATATGCACTTGTCCTCAAGTCCTTCGCTGATGGCGCCAGCTTCTCTAAATACCAGCTCTGCAGTATGCTTACTGTGGATAAAGCCATAGTGTTCATGGGCTGAGGGTCTCAAGAGACATTGGTTGGAGGATGCCTTGTCAGTCTACATCCCCTCCACTTAGAGGAGTGATGTGTTACCTGTATATTGGCAGTTTGTCTGGAAAGAAGTCCCACCTCTAACCGTGACTACGGGCAAGAAAATAAGATTGAGCTGGTTTTGCTGGCATCCACCTATCATCCCTGTACTCTTGATGCTGAGGTTGGATGATTACTATGAGTTCCTGACCAGTGTGGGCTACATAGTGAGTTCAAGGCCAGCCTGCACTGCATAGTGAGACCCTGTTGAGAGAGACAGACAGACAGACAGAGAAAGAGAGGAAAAAGAAGAGGAAGGAAGCGGGGAGAGAGAAAGAGAGAAGGAGGAGGAGGGGAGGGGAGAGGAGGAAAGAAAAGACAAGACTGAACATGTTTTAGACATTTATTTGCTTGAAACTGAAAAGGCCAAGAAGAGACCAAATAATGATTCCTACAGAAATGATTGTCTTCAGACTCTCAAGTAATAAATCAGCCATGCAAGGACCATTTGCTCATGGACAGCAGACTCCATTGAGACTGGAATGGAGAGAAGTCAGCATGAAAATTTGGTGAAGCCCAGTCTGCAACAGGTCATGATTTGGGTGAAGAATTTGTGGGATAAAATCCCTGACAGCTCTTTTGTCAGCACATTCTGAATAGGCTATGTGGACAAGAAGTGCTCATTTGAGGAGGGCTCTGTTGCTAGACAGGAGGAAGTGGAGTCAGTGTTCTACAGGGAATGGAGTCACAGGAAATTCACACTGGAATTTGGGGTTTAGAGAGTTAAAGATGTTCTGTAAGATGACATGACTGTATATGAATAAATGTAGATTTTGTACGTGGATGTAGTCTGTTGTACATGAAAAATAAGGTATCCCCTGAAAATAAGCAGTATTGCACCTTTTGGAGCAAAAATAACAAAAGGCCTGACTTTATTGGAGAAATATGGAGTAGGCAGAGTTGGATTTAACTAGGGAGTTGATTTAGCAAAGCAAGCATGAGGATGTAGCGAGGAGACAGAAGAGGGACATGGGGGTGACTTAATGATTGACTGGGAGGCAGAATAGAGCTGAGCAACCAGGAAAAGTGGTGCTACAAAGGCCTGCAGGACTCCAGAAAAGAAGGACTTGCAATTGGAGTACTAAGTAAGCTAGCTGGGAGGATGGTGGTGAGCAGAGCGGAGAAATTGAAATTAAGGTAATGGGGAATTGAAAGTCAAGAAATAAAGAGGCTCGCCTAAGTGAGTGAAAGAAGAGTTTTGTAGGTGATCAGAAACCTGGGAAACCGGGGCCAGGGAGATGGCTCAGTAGAATAAGTGCTTGCCCAGCAAGTGCAGGGTCTGAGTTCAAACCCCAGTTCTGCAAAAAAAAAAAAGGGACACTAACATAGATCGTGCATGTGAATTCTGTAGTCACTCTGAGCTGAGCAGTGATATTAGATAGGAATAGAGCCAAGGGCAGGAATCCTTGACGTACTGAGCCAGTGAGGGGAGTCCTCATGGTCCAGCAGATACTCAGTAGTGAATGTGAAACTCGGCTGGAACGCTTATGCTGCCCTTAAGGCCTGCAGTCACCGCACTGTGGGGGAGTGAGATAGCGCAGGCTTACCTCCCCTGTGCTCAGTCTTTCTGTGAAGACCGATGGCACTGCTGTATTTGGTGGTTGTGGGGTTTTTTGTTTGTTTTGCTTTCTTTAAAACTTTAATTTATTAATGTAAATAAGGTAAACAGCAGGCCCACAGCCTCTCCACAGTTTTCCTTTCTGAGCTGATTCTTCAGGGGGTATATGGCATATATGTGTCTGTATGTCTACATCTCTAAATGTTGGGCATTTATATTTCTGTGGTTTTCAGCTCTGTCTGTGTGTTCTTTTATTTGTGAGATGAAAAGTTAACTCCTGTATGCCACACTTCCAAACCTGCACGCCCCATCCTAATAAAAGGATCATACTTGGGATTAGATCAAGATACAAATCAGTGATTGGCTTTTTTGCATATTGAGAAGTGTGCAGTCATCAATAGCATCTAATTCTAGAATATTTTTCACTCCCAAAATGAGGTTTCCATTTCCTCCATATTCCTGTTAACACTTGTTATTGTTCATCATTTTTATTAAACCCATGTGAATAAAACTTGGAGGATTTGGTCTCCCATTGTGGTTTTTACTTGTATTTAACTTGTCACCAGTTATCTAAAACATTTCTTCACATGTTTATTGGCCATTTATATATTTTCTTTGGTGAAATGCCTTTGCAAATTAATCTTCTGTTTGGGTTAGTTGTCTTGTTATTGTTGAGTTGTAAGCATTCTTAGTCTGTCGATTATATTTCACATTCTTTTTTTCTTTTTCTTGTACTGGGGATCTAACTCAGGAACTTGCACTTGCCAGGCAGGTGCTTATGCCTGTGAGCCATCCCCCGGGCCCTATTTTCACATTCTTTTTTTTTTTTTTTTTTTTTTTAAACATTTATTTATTTATTTATTTAGAGAGACAGAGA
>NDGM010990503.1:0-10148 GCA_002564305.1 Octomys mimax | reverse complement strand
TTATAATCTTTTTTTTTTTTTTTTAGAACCAGGGATTGAACTCAGGCCCTTGTGCCTGCCAGGGAAGTGTTTATTCTACTGCGCCATCTCCCCGGCCCCCTTTTATAATCTTTTTTTTTTTTTCCAGGAGTGATTTTTATAAGACGGATAAATTCTGCTATGACCATGATCCACCAAAGACAAGCAAATGTGAACATCAAGCAGGTAATTCAAAGACACACATTTGCAAACAGAAACTAGAGTTGCCTTAATGCCTGGTGGTCTCCTTCATCCTAAAGGGTACAAATTCCCAAAGTCAAAAAGCAGCCCTGGCAGCTGCAGACTCGGTGTGGCCAATTTGACAGTGTGGTGGAGTCTGTGCAAATTATTAGCACTTGAACCATACTTGGAAGCCTTTTTTATTTTTTTTTTTCAGAAAAAGTAGGAAGCAATTTTATCCTAACATGGATTTTAAAGCAGGCACATTGCCTGGAAAGCACACTGGGCCAAGATTTACATCAAACTGACACTTCAAATCAAAAGCATCCTGGGGAAACGATGTTTTTTGGCTCCTGGAAACTGACCAGGCTTTGACCTTTGATGGGCAAAGGAAATTTCCTTTTCTGATGAAAATGTGGGTAAATACGTGGCTTGGATCAGCAAAAACCCAAATAGAGTGAATTCCTCTAGCCATTGATGAGTTATACACCCCTTGTATACAATTTTAAAATTATACAAATTAAAAGAAATAGCACATTCTCATTTCTCAGAGATAAAGAAATAAGGATTTGTTTTCATAAAGTGGGAAATACAGAATATATTAATTCTCACAGTAATTTTGTTTTCACTGACTGTTCACTTATATATTTATAGTGTATGTGTGTGTGCCTATTTTTTTCCAAGTATGTGTGTGTGTGTGTGAAAGAGAGAGAGAGAGAGAGAAAGAGAGAGAGAGAGAGAGAGAGAGAGATAAGATCCTGGCAATATGATACAGGCTCTTTACACTGAGTAAGATCCTACCATTTACTTTTTGTTTTTCAACTTGAGACAAGACCTACCATATTACCTGATCCGAGCTTGAACTCTCGATTGCTCTGCCTCAGCAGAGAGCTGGGATCATAGTCATGTGCCACCACACCCAGCTCCCTATGGCATTATCAGCTTCTAAAAACATTGCTCATTACATTTTGTGACTGCAACTATGGGTGTAACATGATTCTATATTAGAAATCCATGCTTTAATTTCCAAAAATATGATGAATGTATAAATCTCATCAATTCTGCACCTTTTTCATTGCCTTTGTTCAAAAGTTTCAGTGCTAGAAAAAGGTGCTAGGAAATCAAAGAAATTATTATGTGACCGGGTGTTTTAATTATAAGGTTCTTGACAGATACTTAGAAATGTCATTCCAGAAAAATGTTTACCAATTTTGTATTGATAACAGATAAGGTGATTTCTTTTCAATTTATTTGGGCTTTAGTTGTATGGATTCATACAGCTGATTGATTGAGACTTGCCTTTGGGATGCCAGCACAGGCAGGAGATGCTTTCTTGTACATTCCCCTAGACTTCCCAGGGAAGGGCAGAGCCCAGGTGACTGAAGGCCACGCCCGCACTCCAGGATCAGCCGTCCATCAGGCGATGGTGCGCTGAAGACTGGGACTTAATTTCAAACTGTCTGTCTACCAGTTAAAATATTCATGTCTCCAGGAATACTTCACAGAAAGTAGCTGATACCTGTTTCTGGAAAGTTCATAATGCATGCCTCACGTGGTAGAGAGATACGTCACATAAGGCTTGACATATGCTACTATGTAATTACATAATGATCAAAGATATAGCAAGCCATCCTTTATGTTATTTTCATGGGACCTTCTTGGGACTTGTCTTTGACCTGGTTTGTATTTTACTTAGCGGATTTTTGTCTTCTCTATTTTATTGTGTCTTCTTTCAACTCTCACATCTCAAACTCTGGCTGGACCATTTTTAAAAAATATTTATTTATTTATTTTGACAAAGAGTCTTACTATGCAGCTTGGGCTGGCTCTGTGCTCACTTGTGTAGCTCCCGGGGCTGGTCTCAAATTCACAGCGATCCTCCTGTCTCAACCTCCCGAGTGCTGGGATTACAGGAGTGCACCACCACACTGGTTCCAGGGCTGGCCCACCATGCGGTACCTGGGGTCGAGTTCCAGACCTTGCAGGTGATTATGCCACTGAGCTGTCTCCCAAGCCCTGGCTGGACCATTGGAAACACTCATGGACATTTGGGAAGTGGAGGAGTGAATGCCTTAATAAAGCCATGCAAGAATATTATTTGGAAGAAATTAGTCACCCAGTTTGACCTCAAGTTGATTAGCCCCTTTTTATGCCCTTCCTGGTTGTTACTTTGCAAGCTGTCTGAGCAGTGGAATGTCATTTGAACAGCTGAATGTTCTTATTTATAGTACATTCCTTTTGTTCAAAATTTTCAGTGCTAGATTGATGGATTCACAAATAAAGAGGTAACTCAGAGGGTTAGTACCTTACACACACCCCTGCCCTTGTGATGCTTCCTGTTTCCTCATGTATCGTTGTTAGAAGACTTTGCTCTGCTCTGTACCTGCAGATCCTTGATTTGCTTATTTTACCAAGAAGTATTTTAAGAAGAACACAGTTTAACTGTATGTCCTGAGAGGGCCTGTTGTTAAAAGTAGGGAAAAATAATACCTTCATAATCTAATGAAGTTGAATTAAACACCCCCCTACACATTCACACTCACACCCCACAGCCCTGCACACATGCACCATGGCTGTAGTAAGGATCCGCTCCTTTGTGCCTGGTGGTGGTCTGACCGGGCTCCATGAGTTCACACCATTCATCTTCCCTGTCCTGGATACAATATAATGGAATAAACTACTTTCACCCAAACTGGAAAAATAATGTTTTCCTACTAAAATTTTCTTTGTTCTGAATGGATCTTTGGCATGAGCAGGCCTTTGGGAACGAATGACAGGAGATTATTCTCCCAGACTGAACTCCTTTCTGCACCTGTGAGCCCCGAACCCCATCATGTTAAAAGGTGGGTAGCAGCTCCTAGGCAGGGGGTGACCCTGACATGCTGCATCCATTTGTGACCTTTTACTTGGTGGGGGCTCAGCTTGCATATGTTCTGTACCTGTTATGAGAAACTCCTGAAATAAAATTTCTGTAATTTCAAATTTTCAAATAAAGTAACCAATCCCCTGGATTATGTAATAGCTTATAATGTAGTGCAGGTAGCTGCTGTCTTATATCTCTTTTTATGCCTTCTTTCAAACGATGGGCCATCTTGTGAGCTTCACTTTTCCAAATCCTTCTAGGAGCCAATACTCTATCTGATGAATATTCATTTGTGTAGCTATTAATTGATCTGTGGACTTTGCAATTGGGAGGACTTCCTGGTGGAACGTGATTCATTCTAGAGGAGCCAGGCTGGTCGGCAGCTGCCTTGGTCACTCTCCTCACTACTGAGACAAAATGATCTTCCACATAAAGGGATCGGATGTCATGAAGAAGTAGGGGTTCATACAAAGAGATAAGTAGTACTAGTGGTGACATCAGTGAAAGAAAATGAAATCGTTTTGTCTTTAAGTCCTGTAAAATATGCTTCGCTGAATAAAGCCAATCTACCATAAGTGCATCCTGTATTTATAGCACATGGAAAGACAAGGTATGTGACAGCACATCGGAAATAAAGGGTATTAGTCACCTTTCTGTTGCTGGGACATAAATATGTGACAGCAGTGGAGAGGAGGAGAGATGTGTTCTGGCTTGTGGTCACGGTTGGTGATCGGCTGGCTCAGAGGCAGGAGTGGCGTGGAGAACGACGGGCTGGTGCAGGCAAGCTGCATATGTGTGGTCAGGCAGCGGGGAGAGAGGAGGCAGGAGTGGGGAGGAAGCGACTCCGTCCCTGGCGACTGCCTCCTCCCACGGACCCCGCCTCCTAAGAGCACATGGAGCTACAGCTTCATCCGTGGACAAACCCACGGAGGAGTGCAGCACCCCACGGTCCAGTCACCCTCTCCACTCATGAGAATTTGGGGACACTTAAACCCAAACCACAATCCCAGCTTTGTAAACAGATGGGCTGAAAGTCAGAGCCCATCTGTGCTCTAAGTGTAACAGTCTCCGTGCGAGTCACGAATTCAGGAGCTGTGTGTGGTGGACAGTGACCCCTGGGTTCCCATCAGGGCTCCTGGCTCTCCTTATCTCTGCCTGCGTCTCCAGGCCTCGCTCTCGGGGAGGCTTTGCACCTCCTGCCATGCACTCTTGCCTTTGCCCCCCCCCCCCGGGATCCCCTGAAGTCTTCTCACAAGGACCAGGAGCACCTGGCCCTCCCAGGAAACATCACCTCAATGTGCGCCCCACTGTAACCCTGGAACTTTCCTGGGTCTGCCCACAACCCAGAGAAGTGTTTCCCTTCAATATGACCAAAGGGAAATCTAAACACCTCTTGGCATGTGCCTCCTGGAAAGTGAGTTGTACTGAGTCAAACTTTGCTGCACAGTCATTGGACCATAGATTTTGTCAGTTTTATGGTGCAGGTATTAGAATAAAACTATAATTTTTGTTGCTCAAGTTTAATTTATAATTCATGACCAGAAGCTATTGCATCAGAATAAAATATAATAGCAAGAACTCAGCAGACCTCACAAATAAGGCATTTACTGTAGAGTATAAAACTTTCCTGACCTGGCTTGAAACCAAATTATACAGGATCATATTGCTAACAATGCAAGAAAGTGAAACACCAGAAATTCTGTGTAGGTGGAGCTCAGTTGATCCTGAAAGCAAAGTTGGAGAGTATTTAATGCATCTTAATAACAAAGTAGGAGCCAGCTACATCACTAACTTTCCAACCGTGAAGAAACTTAGTGAATCCTGTAATTCTCTCTAGCATTTAGCAGCAGAACCCGAGGGAATCTACTGAGGTTGTGTAGACACATTTATTTTCCAACATCATCACACAGTCACATTCCTGGAACCAAGGATGAGCTTAGCCCCCTGGTAAGACCTTAGCCTCCAGCTGCCAAGTGCCTCCTTGGACCCTCTGGTCCTGGGCGTTCTGCCCCAGAACTCAGAAACCTTCTGGCTCTGATCGGGTAAAACCAAGACGAAATAAGGGCAACAAAAGGGGAAAGAAAAGCAGAACTCTCCCCGTCACTGACCTTTCTTTTTCTCGCCTTAGCCCTCCTCTTCCCTGGGAGGTGTGTTGGGTTGAGAGGAGGAGAATGCATCCCGAAAACCGGAACCATTTTGTTTTCAGCAGCCCCCTGCTCTTCCATAAGCTTTAGGAAAGCTATTTGTTTCTTGCTTTACCATTTTCCCTTGTCAGTTGTTTCTTCTAAAATATAGGCAGTTTTTCCACTTCTTCTTAAACCAAATAAAAGAGGGCTTGCTTAAAAATTTTTAAAGATAATAACAGCAGCTGTCATGTCTCCATGCTAGCGTTGCCCAGTTTCCCCTCTGACCTTTGATGTGCACAGGTTCACTTAGGAATTTAGTTCAGCTGGACCACAAAAAAAAATTGGAACTGAAAGTAGGTTTTTGTGTTTCACAGGCCCTTTTCATCTCTACTTCTTTTTTCCTGCACACTTGATAACTGGGCTTATCTCCTGTCATTTACGGCTTTCAAGGGCTGCAGGATATCTTTCATGTCTTCTTCTCAGTACCTTTCTAACGCATTTTCTGGTTTGTAGATGGCCAGTGACAACCAGCCCTGACTTGACTTTGCGAGAAACCTCCGTGGTCGTGGAGTCTGAGCACTTTCGCGCTCTCGGGGTATCGGTGCTGCCCAGCCGCGTCTCCCCAGGCCCGCAGGCTGCGATGACGCAGGCGTGGGCTGTGAGGTCCCAGCACCACTCCACGCCGGCCCACAGTGACTAGACTTAGCGGATGGGCTGTCAGGGCTCTTAAGCGCACTTGGCGCCGCATACACCTGAGGCCCTGGTGAGCCCGCGGCCTGCGTCCTCCACCTGGGCTTCCCAGCCCACATCGGTGCCCGTGCGCACACCGTCCTGTGGCAGTAGGGTGGGGCCCACTGTGAAGAGGCTGTAATTGCCTGGTCATGCTCCAGGGGCGCCTTTCGGTCTCCCCACTGTGGCCACTGGGGTCCATTCCTCACGGCCTTCCCGTTTTTTGTCTGTCTTGTAAACCACAAGCAGGATTATCTTTTACAAATACACTTGATTCAGTGTTTGTATTGCTAACCACCGGTTCTGCGTGCCCTTGACTTCCAGCTGCCATTCCTATGGGGGGCCAGGCACCTGGGCAGCTGGAGCCAGTGTGAGAGCCAGGTGGTGAGCAGCCGGGAGAAGGAAGTGGCCTGCGCTGCTGCCTCTGGAGCAGATCACACAGGAAGCACCTTGTCTCCGGGGACACAGCACCAGTCACTGCACAGGCACACACCTGTAATCCCAGCACTCCGGGGAGGCTGAGAGGGCCGCAATTTGAAGCCCAGCTTGGGCAGCTCAGCAAATTTGCAAGATCCTGTCTGCATATAAAGATGAAAAATAAAAAGGGCTAGGGATATGGCAATCCCTGGTACCACAAGAAAACCAAGCAACACCCAACCTGGCATAAAACCAAGCCCCATCTGCAACTGCAGGTGACATCTCACAAGGCCATAGTGCCTGCCAGACCACACAAGTCCATCATCCAGCACAGAGCATCCTGATTTGCCCTGGGCTTCCTGGTCACAGCATGGAGAGGACAGAGAATGCCCTCAGCCCCGGGAAGAACTGGATGCTCCCAGGGCTCCCTGAACTAGATGCCAGCTTCTCCTTAGCAGGGATTCTGCCCACTTCAGTTGGCTGGCCCTGGGGATTGAACCCAGGGCCCTTGCATTGAGCTACACCACAGCCCTTCCGCCTTTCCTTCCCCTTCCCTTCCCTTCTCTTCTCCTCTCCTTTTCTTTCTTTACTTATTCTCTCTCTCTCTCTCTCTCCCCCTAGCTATAAAAAGTCACCAAGTTGCCCAGCTAGACTCCAACTTGTGATCCTCCTGCCTCAGCCTCCAGTGCTGTGATTGACAGGTGCATGCTACCATACCTGGCCTCCATGTTGCATCTTTTAACCTCTTTCAGGTAGCAGGCAACTAGAACAGAGGGGACACTCTAAATCTTGCAGAGAAAACTAATGAGTGAAGGGATGAATTGCGCAAGGCTGAACAAGAGCAAGAGAAAAACAGACCGACAGGACTTCAGTGGCGGTGGGCAGGTCTCTCCAGCAGCCCTCCTGCAGCAGCTGGAGCTGTGGGGAGTGTGACTCTAGCAGGCTGCCTTTCCATGCTGATGGCTGCACCGTGTAGATGATTCCCAGGAAGCAGAGGACTGGGAGCTCAGTGAGCCGGGCACTTTGTCACTGCTGCATTTTAAGCAGGAACCAGAGACGCAGGCAGGAGGCTCCGGGGACACCGGCTGGACCTGTGCGAGTTCAGCTGTTGCTTCTTGTCTTGCTTCTGATTTCAATTCTTTTGCTCCCAGATCCACAGCCGTATAATTTCAGCAGATACTTTACTATTCAGCAATATTCCCATAACCATACTGATCTCTGTTTCAGCACCAATTTATCCAGCCTTCTCGTGTGTGTCTCTGGATCCGGCATCATGGTGCGTGAGTGGGATTCAGGAAGCCTCCTTGTCATTTCCACCCTGGCTTCAAGGCAGGTATTTTTTTCAACACTTAGGGGGATGAAGGAACAGCTTGCCGCTCTGTGGCAGGGGATCTCCTGGGCTTAGTCCTTCTTTGAGGATCAAGGATTCCAGCTCACACTAGGGTGGGGTTGGAGTCACCTGGATGAGTTGTTGGGCACACCAGGGAGACTTCTCAGAAGAATGGGCTGGGACTGAGAGGGCTTGGCAGAAGGAGGACGTGGGGCAGTGAGTGAATGTGGGCCTCGGGATGCCAGGTCTGAGGGCTGGAAGCAGAGCAGGAGGACTCCCACATGCCTGCGTAACTCCAGGCAGGGAGGGAACATTGCAGCCCAGCCTGGATGGTGCTCCCACCTGGTCCCCGGGGGCCAGGGCCAGCCTGGAGCTTTGTGGAGGATAGAGAAGGGAGGCATCAGAGGACTGAAGCTCAAACCCTGCTCCAGACCTGCCACAAATGATTTCATCAGCTGTACAATTACGCATGTGTTATATTCTCCTGATTCAGGTTCTGGGATCAGCAAATGTCATGATTTGTGCGGGGCACATGGGGTGAGACTCATTCAAAAGTCCCTTTGGGTGGTTTCATGTCGGACATGGTGAGAGGGGAGCCTGCAGAGCCTCTGAGCAAGCACTTGTGCTTGCGTGGGGCTGTGCTGAGGGCGCAGGCGCCCTCCCTGCTCTCTTGGGCCTGAGGTAAGAGAGCATGATAACCGCGGAAACTCATAAAGTCCCAATAGCCAAAAACATAGCCAAAGTGGCATTGGATTTCAAAGGAGGAATCTTGTGCACATTTCTTTTTGTTCCAGAAGAAGCCTTCCTGGGAAGTTCAGGAGGTTCTGGGAAGGTAGTCGCTGGAGCAGTCACTCTGAACTTGTTTGAAATGGTGGAGCTGCTCCCTGCTAAGAGTGTGCCCATCCACCTCAGATGCCGCTTTCCTAGCGTAAGGCAGAATTGGGTTCATGAAAGGATGTTGGAGGATGATTGCCCATCAAGGGCACACACAGGGTCTGGACCTGTGGAAAAGGGGCAGAAGGTGGAGGCAGAGAGCTCAAGGGCATTCTGAGCCAATAGATGAAGGCTTATTTTGGGTCCATCAAACAGCAAATTGCAGAAAAACAAGGCTATCAGTCACTTTGTTTGTCTCTGGGACAGAATACCCAACACCTGTAACTTAAAGGAACAGTTTCATGTGGCTCATGGTTTCAGGGGACTCAGTCCATGGCGCCAAGGCAGAATCACCATGGAAAAGGGTGTGTAGGAGCAAATCTGCTCGGCTCATGGTGACCACATCAGAACAAGGAAACAGTGGCAGAAAAAAGGGAGGTGGGCTCGATATAGATGCCCAAACTAGGCCTCCTTGTCCCCCCTAGTAATCCCCAGCAGCACGTTCCACCGATCCCCAGGCATTCTCAAAACCAATCCAGTCTCCCTCTCCCCTAACCTTCAGAGTAAGGAAACCTAAGGGGCCAGAGGCTGAGCAGCACAGCCCATGCTGGGGAGTGGCTGGGCTGCTCCCCAGTTATTCACCCTGCAAACCCCAGCTGCTTGCTGCAGGATATGGAGGAGCCACAGCAACTGATGTTAGGGGCTGATGGAGAGCCACAGCTTCTCTTTCTCCTATGAAAACTGGTCATAGACTTGGGGACTTGAGCAACACAGATCTGTTACTTACGGCTCCAGAGGTCTGAAGCGTCAATAGTTCTTAGCAGACCAAAATGAAGGTGCAGGTGGGGCTACATGCTTCACCCCTCTGGAGGGCTGGGGGAGAACTTGCTGCCTCATCCTTTTCTCTAGAAGATGCCTGTGTGGCTGGTTCGGGAGCACTGACTTCTCCATCTTTCCTTTCACATTTAAAGGACACATAAGTGTTTTGGGTGCCACTGCTAAACTAGGGCTCCAAATGGGCCATCAGTCTTGAAGCCACACAGGTGAAGGGAGGAGGAGGGGTGTGTGCAGCCAGCCTTTCCTGGATTGCATCTGTACCTGCACACAGTGATTTCCTAGCTGGCCACCTGTGACCTGGTACCTGACCAGAACTTGTTGATGGTACTAGGAGGACTTGTGTCACTTGTTTGACCAGTTCCCAGCTTATGCTGTCAGATCATGGCTCTGAGGCTGGGAGTATGCTCTGCACTGGCCCAAGAATTTCAGGAGACACCAGGTGCAAAGCATTCTCCCTCGTGGAGAGTCCAAGTTTAGCCCACCCCCACCAGAGGGAGCAGGTTCAATGGTTCTCATTTGTACCTTGGGTCAAGGAAATTGCACAGTCAGGAGGGGACCAGGGCTCTCTGTCCCCACAGAATGTGTGGCAGGAATGCACATTGAGGAGGAGGAAGAGGGAGCAGAAAGAAAAAGAGGAAGGAGGAGGAGATGGAGAAGGAGAAGTAAAGGAGGTGGGGGAAAAGGAGGAAGAGAAGGAGGAAGAAGAAAGAGAAGGAAGAAGAGGGAGGGAGGAAAGAAGAGATATAGAGAAAAGAAGAGATAGAAATGAGGAGAT
>NDGM010990485.1:0-10449 GCA_002564305.1 Octomys mimax | reverse complement strand
GGGGGGGGGGGTGGAGACAATGGTAAAGTCCAGCCCTGGATGTTACGTAGTCTCACGTGCCTGCGCCCCTTTCTGTTGCGGGTGTCAGGTAATTGCCATTTCCTTAGGATCCGCAGACAGAAAACTCGACTCACGCGGGGTACACACACATGAGGCTTTATTGCTTGTGTAAATGAAGGACGGCATCAGGTACACTTCTATCCAGCTGCACAAACGATGTCCCAGAGACTCAGATTCTCAGCCCTTGTGTTCTGCGTTCCTTGGCTGCTCGGCCTTCACATGCGGTCTTCTCGGCTGGCCGTCGCTGTCCCGCGGACTAGAGCTCTCCGCGGGGCAGATGCAGGCCGCCTTCTCGGAGCCCCACCACCCACAGAAAGGCGTCCCTTCGTGCCATCTGGGCCTCTCACTGCCCTGACCAAGTGTAGGTCCACGTCTGGGCCAATCACAGTGGGGAAGGGGCTCTTCCGAGTGGTTTAAACCAATCAGAGGCCAACTTCGTAATGGGCCTATTCCAAATCTACCAGAAAGAGTCAGGGGCAGGAACGAGGCAGGAGTGGACGCCACCAAGTGACGCACCCTTGGCCCTCCACTCACCCGACTCTAACCACACTGACATCTGTAAGCAGAGACTTTGGAAAAAGGCGTTTATTGGTGTGGTGATCTCAACACTCCCCATGAACTGGAACACACGGCCCCCAGGGCCCCCGCCCCCCTTCCCGGAGCCCCTCCCCCACCCCACCCGGTCCCTGGACCCTGGGAATGGAAGACAATGTGTGATGGGGCCCACGCCCCCGTCTGAGGTACAGTCACTGCCCCGGTGTCCCTCTGCCCTCTTCACCACCACGCTCTGGGTGGGGTAGTTCCGGGTAGGTGGTTATACAGGGTCTCAGGGAGTCGGGGTTGGTGACACGGCGACTTTGTCTGGGCTCAGGATGTCTGTGTGACACCTCTCCCCCCTGCTCTTTGTGGTGTGGTAGACCAGGGCTGAGTACCTGGCCATCTGAGCTGAAGCCACACTCACGTCCCTGCCTGACGACAGTGCCCGCCTTGGGGACACCACGGCTGGACACCAGCTACGGGGCAGCTGGAACCAGCGGCTATTGCTGGTCATGGGTGTGTGCGTGTGCGTGCACGCATGCGAAGACAGTCAGGTCAGCCTTTGGAGCCAGTGAGTGAAGAGGCCGCAGACTGCAGGGACCAGGGGGCAGCTGGTGGGTGCTGCAGGTGGCCAAGGGCAGGGGTGGCAGGGGAGGGCAAAGCACTGGGACAGGCGGCTACTGCCACCAGCCTGACAGTTGGATGGAAGCACCGATTAGCCCGGGAGGGGGCCAGAAAGTCCAGGGTGGGAACAGAGAGGGAAGTGGGGAGGCCTCAGGCCACTGCGCCAGCGAGGAGACCTCTGGCGGCAGGCAGCTGGTGTGCAGCAGGAAGGAGGAACCATGGGAGCCACGATAGAGGTCCCCACCGAGTCAAAAAGGCTGGATGATGGGTCAGTGAAAGCCCACCCCACTCTCAACCTGCCACGGAGGTGCGATTGGACAGGGCTGGACTGGGGTGTCGGTGCAGGTGCGAGCATGCGCGGGACGCCGGGAGCCTGAAGCACCCACATCTAGGGGGTGCCGGCAGGGTCGGGCAGGGGGGTTGGGGGGCGCGCTCCCCTCCCCAGTCCACGCTGACACAAACGTACACACACGTGCAGGCGCACATTCACACACACACCCACACACAAGCCAGTGGAGGACAGCCTGAGCTGAGAGAGGGGTGTGGGGCGGCCGGGGCTGGGTCACAATCGGAAAGGTGAACGGGTGGCGAGAATGGCTGTAGAAAGATGCATAATTTTGCGTTATCCCTCACAGTGATGGGTTCTCTAAAGATCTTTCCTCCTGCTTCTCTTCCTCGAGTGACTGAGAGCTCTTCTGACCCCTCGAAACCTACAGCGCTTGCTCCCCCTTTTCCTCTCGCTCTGGCCTGCGGCCCCCTGGGGGGAGGCGCCCTGCACTGGCCGCGCCTACATTCTCCACCACAACCAGCCCAGGGCGGAGAGCAGGGCCAGGGGCCCCGGGGGCCTCGGGGCTGAGTTGTCCAGAGATCCGGGGCCTGGGGAAAGAGAAGAGGACAGGGTTGAGGGCCAGCCGAGGGTGCGTGGGTGGGCGGTCTCCTGGGGTCTGTTTCTTTTGTTTTGGTACTCGGGATGGAACCTGGTGCCTTCGCACCGAGCTACATCTCCAGCCCTTTTCTGTGTTCGGCGAGAGGGTCTTACAGTAGCTTCCCAGAGAGCTGGGAATGCTGGTGTGAACCACCTTGGCTGGTGCTGGGGGTCTCTCTCTCTCTCTCTCTGGGGATCTTTTGGGGTCTCTGTGCCTGTTTCCTGTTTGAGTCATGGCGTCCTCTCCCTTTCGCTTTGTTTCGATCCCTTCTAAGCTCTCCTTGTTTGTCCTTCCGTCTTGTCCTCCTAGCATCCCCACCTACATTTTATCCTCAGCTCTCCGTTCTTTTCCGTCACATCCCGCTGTCCTCTCCCAGTCCAGCTGCCTATCAGGGCCTCAGAACCGGTCTCCTCCTGCCCCACTGCTCAAGCCCACGCCTGAGTCCCTCTCGCCTCGCTCTCCCGCCCCAAGCCCAGCCCCCTGGGCTCCACTCCCACAGTTCCCCAAGCCCCGGCCCTGTACCATCTCCTGAGACTCTGGACGGCCACACAGCCCCCGCGGGCTCACCGCGCACCTCATCCCTCAAGCAGCTAAGTGATTCTCAATGGAGGTGCCAGCCTCAGGTCCCCCCGCGCTTCCGCCCCGGAGCCCCGCCAGCCCGAACAATGCAGTCCTTAGTGGCTGCGCCGCTCTGGACTCCACCTTCCTCTTGGCCACAGATGTCTCCAATGGCTCAGTTGGGGCCCCCTGACCTGTTTGTTGGCTGTGATTGTGCAAACGCCCTTTTAAATCCGGGCGGGGCTTCCTTTTCTCTCCCCTTCCTATTTTCTTTCTTTCTTTTGGCACTAGGCATGGACCCCTGGGGCAATCTCCCACTGCGCTCCGGCTCAGCCCTTTGTATTTTTTATTTTGAGATAAATTGACTGGGCCGGTCTCAAACTTAATAACCTCCTCCCTCAGTCTCCCCAGTAGCTGGCTACCAGGTGTGCGCCCCACAGTGGGCCAGCGTTCCTTTCCTAAGTCTGAGTTTAAATCTGAGTTCTCTGATGACTCACCTGACCGCTACCATCGCGAGCTACGACTCCTTTTCTCTCTAGCTACTCAAATACCCAAGTTATATTTTGCTCATGTGTCTATCTGTTTGATTGCTTATCTACGCGTCCATTTTATTGTTTTTCTAGCACTGGTCCATAAGCTCTGCGAGTCCCCAAACTGTGTCACTGCTGTGTCCCCAGAGTCCTTCGTTGGTGCTCCATGAATACAGATTAATCTGGTCTCTTTCCCTACCCGGTCGAATTACTGCATTCAGCGTCTGTCTGGCCTCCACTGGGGGTCAGTCGGGGTTGGCCCTGGGCCCCCCACCTCACCCCACCCCACCCGACCCGCGGACGCACGCAGGAGCCGCATGGAGGCGCTGGACGCTCCAAGCCGGTTGGCTGCACGACAGGTGTAGTTGCCGTAATGCCGGGCGCTCACGTTGGCGAAGAGGAGCATGGAGCGGGTGCGCTCCGTCTGCACCTTCAGGCCCTCGGCCGCGCCGCTGCTCAGCCTGCGGGACGGGATTGAGGTTGGGCCAGGCATCCCTCGGCGCGGCGCGCAACACCCCAATTTTCCGAGGACGCCCACATCTGGTTCTTGACCCTCCTTCCGCGGACTGTCTGTCGAGGCACCGCGCCCCCTCCAGGACTTTGGCAGCTCCGGTGCGCGACCCCATCCATCCCCAGGGGATCCCTAACCCAACATTAGAAAATTCCGTGGAGACGCGGCTCCAGCATTCGTCCTGAGACCCGAGCCAGTGTCTCCAGGCTCATGCAACCCAGCGCCTGCAAGCCCCACTCGAGCTGTGGGAACCCAGGTTCCGCGCGCTCCCGCCGCCCCTCCCCCACTACGCTTCCCTCCCCCACAGTTCTCCCCCTTCCCCCCGGGGGCGGTCCTCACAGTCTGTCGTCCTTGTACCACTGGAAGTCTGCGGGCGGCACGGCCATGGCTTCGCAGCGCAGGAGCGCGGCCCGGCCCAGGGCAGTACGCGCGCTGGTCACGTCCGTGATGGTCGGCGGATCTGGCAAGGGGCGTGGGTCAGCGAGGGCCCCCGCAGGCCCGGGAATCCACCCTGGCTCTCGCCCCTCTGACCTCCCTCTCCCCAGGACCCCAGTGCGCTTCCTTCAGTGCCCAGGGCCGGGACTCACAGTTGACTGTGACCAGCACGCGGCGGCTGTCTGGCGCCGAATTCACCCCGTTGTGGGTCACGCACTCGTACTCCCCCGCCTGGCCGCGCTGGATGTCCGAAATCTCAAGGATCTCGCCCTCCGATGTGAAGCCGTCTGTGGGGGAGGGAGGGGGCGGGGGCGGGGCCGGACACAAACACTTAACACGGGACGACACGGGCAGCACAACGGGACACACATCAGCGGGGCGGCACTCCAGGGCCTGGAGTGCCCGGGTCAGCGGAGGCCGAGGAGGCTGCGGGGAGGGCAAGGCGCGAGGAGCCGGGCTTAAGAACTGGAGCCCAGTAGGGCCAGTCATGAAATTTGGGATTCAGGAGATGGACGTGTCTGGGATCCCAGTGAGGAAAAGAATCCCAGAATCTTGGATCTCCGAAGAATCCAGGAAATAAAGGCCCAGAGGGATGAGTCCAGAGTTCTACAATCAAGCTCTTAGGTCCAGAGAACTAAGATTTGTGGCCTAGTAATTGGGTTCTGGGGTCTGAGGGGATCCGGTATTCACAAGGACCTAATGCTTGGCACTCTGGGTCTCCCCAGATGCAGGGAGCAGGGATCAGAGCTTTGGGATCTTGTGGGGGGTCAGGTAAAGGGCTGGGGGGTGACGTGGCCCTAGGTTGTCCATTCACGCAGCCGGGGTCATGAAGACATTGGGGTGGGGGTGGAAGGGGCTCTTGATTTTCTCCAGCTGGGTTAGGGCCTGAGAATGTGCATTTTGGGGGCAAGTTTCCAGGGGAGGTGGATGCTGGCACCTGCTGATAGCACGTTGGACATGCGGGGCATGCGAGTCGGGGGTTGGGACTGTGGACTTGGGGTGTCTAGCGGTGGGTCCCCAAGTGCAGCATTGGTGGGGTGGGGAGAAGCAGGAAAAGAAGGGTCTTCATGGGTGATTTGGAAAACCCGTCCTGGGCCTGAGCGGCAGGCAGAAGCCAGTAGTGAGGGCTGTCTGGGCTCTGGTGATGGGTGACTGGGGAAGGATGGGTGCCATGCAGTCTTCTGAAGGGCAGAGCAGCACAGCAAGGGGCTTGGGAATCCAGCTCAGGGCAGTGAGTGGAGGGGCCCAGACTGTAGGGTAGGGCAAGGGCTGGGGTCCTCACCTCGGAGCTGCCTCCAGGTGACTGTCGGCTCTGGCCGCCCCACAGCCAGACAGAGCAGGTTCACATTGCCCCCCTCATTCACTGTCACAGGTGAGGAGATGTTCACGATGCGGGCGGGGACTGTGGGCAGGGAGAGAGGTCAGGAGAGGCTGAAGGCCCACTTCCAGAGGTCAGGCAGGGTCTCCTCCCTCAGATCCCAGGGGTCCAGGCCTGGCCTCTTCCCTCAGACCTGGGGGTCCAGGCCTAGCCTCCTCCTTCAGACCCTGAGGTCAAGGCCCAGCCTCCTCCCTGAGACCCTAACCCTCAAACAGGGGGTCCAGGCTCTGCCTCCTCCCTCACACCTGGGGGTCCAGGCCCGGCCTTCCCGATGTGGAACCCTCAAACACCCAGCTCCTCCCTCCAACCCCTGTCCAGGCCCAGCTCCTCCCTCAGACCACATGTGGGCTGACACTCATTGTGTCCTTCTTACAACCCCCTGTGTTTGTCACTTTCCTTTTTGCCCCATCCTCCACAGTCTACCTGGGCTGCATGCATGGTCTAATTTCTGGTCATATTGAAATCTGTAACTTTTTCCACTTCACCCTAACTTGATTTCACTATCTTTTGGTCTGAATTCCTGTCCTCCTGTCTCTCTTTTTATGATTATTTTAGTTAATTTACTTAACAAATACACGTGTGGCAGATTGTTCTCTAAATGCTCCATAAAAATCCATTCATTAGCGTCTTCCTTCCTGTGGTGAGCTGGACATTGCTGTATTCTGCAATTCTAAGATGTGTCTGGGATTTCTTTTTCCCCCTTTCATTTGAGCTTTTCATTCAGGGTGCCATGGGATACGGGGGTGCCTCTGTTTACTTGGCAGGAGCTTTTCTCCTTTTCTAGAAGAGCGTGAAGCACAGGCCCTCCCTGGCTGCTGCTGTCCTGGATTTGAGCAGAGAGCGCACCACCCCCGTTTGGTTTCAAGGCCAGGAAGCCCAAGGGAGGGCTCTGCTTACTCAGGGGTCCCTGGCTGGAGAGGCTCGTCACTGAGGCCAGACCTGAGGCCTGGCTCCTGAGTCGGGGCTCACGGTGACCCCAGTGGGTGTCTGCTGTGTCTGGGTCCCGTCTGTCTGGCTGAGTCCCGCACACCAGGTCACTCCCGCCTCCTATGAAGTGGTCTCTGAGCGTTGTCTCCCACTCCCCGAAGCCCAGCCTCTGGATCCTTGCGGCCCCGCCTCTTGCTCTGAATTATCCTTTCCTTTCCCTCCCCACCCTTCTTTCCTGTTTTATTTGAGGGGCGGTGCTTTCCACCAGCTCTGTGCACAGCCAAAGTCCCCAGCTCAGGCCTCGGAGCTTCCAGAAATCAGCTACAGAGGGGCGGGCAGCCTGCCTCGCTCCTGCATATGGCGGCACAGGACAGACGCACGCGACCCTCCTCTGAGGGGCCCTAGCCCTGTCTTGTGGTTTCCCCAGTGTGCTTGGTGGAAATCCATCGTCCACAGATGCGTTCCCGGGACTGGGGACAGCGTTAGGGACTGCATGTGGTACAGGAGACTCTGTGGTACGGGGACTCCGTCCTGCAGCGCATCCCAGTGCTGCGTCCCTCCGCTGTGCTCCCACCCCGCCCCTGCCCGGCTCACCGTGGACGATGAGGTAGACCTGAGTGGTGTACGGCTGGTGGCGGGTCTGGAAGGAGCAGGTGTAGAGGCCCTCGTCTCCCAGCCCCACCTGGGTGATGAGGATGGAGAACTCCTCGGGCGTGTTGATGAGCAGCCGCACGCGAGGGTCGCTGGTCCAGCGGTCGTTGCCAGCATACAGGATGTTAGAGCGGTTCAGCCAGGCCACGCGGGTCACATGCTCATCGATAAAGCAGCTGGGGAAGGAGGGGTTATGGTTAGGGTCACCCCCGCAGGTCCCACAGCAGCCCTGAGAGGAAGCCTGCTGTGGTCACTGTGCTTGTGGAGAAACTGAGTCCCAGCAGGACAGCAAAAGGCTCAGGCCTGCCTCAGCGCGTAGCTGGAGCTGTGACCCTAAGCAGCAGGTGTGTCGTAATGCCCTCCCGTGGCTGCCCCTCTATCCCAGACTAGGGCCACCAGCTGCCGATGGGGCATAACCCGGGATGGCACGTACCTGAGGGTGGCATTGTCACCTTCACACACGGTGTAGTTGTCGGCAGGAGAGCTGAACTCCAAGCTCTGCGACAGCAGCCCTGTGGGAGGGAATGGCTCAGCCCCCGTGGCGGGTGAGGATGCGGCAGAGACATGTGGGTACACATCCGTGCGCACACACGCTTTGGGGACACACCCAGCACACATATTCATGGATGTTTGCAATGACACGCACAGCAGTCACCCTCAGCATGGGCCTCTCCCTGGGCCTGCACAGACCACGGACAGAGGGAGGAGGGGCACGTGCCAACTGCAGACCTCCAGGGACACGAGGCAGTAGCGGGCCACGGCACAGAAACACGCCAGCGCGTGCTCACACACGGGCCTGGACACGGGCACACACATACGCAGAAGTGCACGTGCACAGAGACGCACAGCCACCCAGATACGTGAGCACACGGGTGGGTACACAGGACAAGTGTGTACGTGTGAGAAGCGCACACTGGTGTGCAGACACACCACATACATGTGTGTGCAGAATGCATACTTGTCCACAGAAGCAGCGTGCAGAGTCACCATTGCACAGATGCACACATGCTTGCACATACATGCACACATGTATGTATCCACACATGCAGACACACAGGTACAGGTACGCCCAGATACGGTACACAAGGATGCATACACGGGCACATACATGTTCATACCCACAAGTACACCTACACATTCACACACATTCATGCATGTACAAACTGGTGTGTATGTGCCATACATACATGTACACAGAAATACATACAGGAGAAACATGTATAGATGCACATATACACACAGTAACCCAGATATATGCTGATACACACACGCATACACACATCTATTGCACACCTGTAGACACGGTGCACAATCATACACACACCTTTGCACACACACATCTGCCCAACAAACTGTGTGTCCCCCTCCCTTGCAGACCCACGCCCACACCCGCTGCGCATTCCAGCAAGCAGCCCGCAGGCCCACCACCCCTGCTGTTCTCTCTCCATGGACCGTGGCCAGCAGGCTGGCCCAGGGCCAGGGGCGGGGGCTGGGCCTGCAGAGTTGAGAGGAGGGAGGCCAGCCAGATGACCTTGGCGCCTGGAGCGGGAGGCCCCGCGCAGGATGCCCTGCCCCCCTGCCTGGGAAGAGGAGCTAATTAATCTAATGAATTAATTGCCCGTGCTGCCCCAACGACTCCCAGGGGCCGCTCCATCAGCAGCCCCTCAGGATGGGGCGGGACAGGGCCAGCTGCAGTGGGCTGGCCAGGGCCTGGAGTGGGGCTGGGCCCTGCGCCCCTCAGCCCAGGCTCACCCAGGCAGGAAACAACCTCAGATTCAGCCCCAGCTCACCCAGGCAGGAAATAGCCCCAGATTCCCAGGTGCACACACACAGCTGTGGCCCTGCTCAGAGGGACAGGACACTCGTGCACAGTCGCAGTGACACCCACAGACCCAGACGCACGTCCAGCAGAAGGTCAACTGGAAGTAACAGCTGTGTCCCAGGAGCAGACTGTCACACTCAGCCACTGAGGGACAATCCCGGGCAAGCAGTACTCGCACACCGATGACCTACCAGACAGCCCTGGTGCCTGTGTGGCCCTAGTGACACTGACGGTCCCACACATGGCTGCAGTGTGTGAGTGGGGAAACACACACACACACACACGTACACACACGGGGCCAGATAGTCCTGTACAGAAAGATTTGCCTGGACCAAGAGGCAGGGATTGTGCCCCCCAGTTCTGTGAAACACTTGCATGTGGGCCCAAGGATCCCTTCCCGCACAAGACTACAGACCGGCAGCCATGCCCAAGGGTCTGTCAAGCTCCTGGGGGGCCCACGTGCTAGGCCAGGGGTTCCCAATCGTGGCTGTGCTGGCATTTGGGGTCAGTTGGTCCGGGGACCTGTAGGGTGTTTGGCAGCATCCCTGGTGAAGAATCACATGATGCCAGCAGCCCCACACACACACACACTGTGGTGATAGATGCCTCTACCCAGAAGCAAGGGAGTCCCTGACCAGGGTGTGGGAGGTATGCTTGGACTCCCAACCCTCTAGGAGGCTGAGGCAGGAGGATTGCGAGCCCAGCCCAGCCTGGGCACTTTAGCAAGATCCTATCTCCAAATAAAAAATAAGAAAAGGACTAGTGATGGAGCTCAGTGTAAAAGCATTGGGTTTCATCTTCCCTGGCACCAATTAAAAAACAATGCAAAACAAGAGAGGAACCTCACAGGTGGGAGGGGGAGCTGTCCAAGGTCTCCCCCTGTTGGGCTCCTGAACTCAGCACCACCTGGCAGAGCCAAGGCCACAAACGAGGGCCAGGGGCAGCGTGTAGCCCTCAGAGGTGGGCAGACGCCCTTGACACCAGAACTATTCTAACCGTCTGAGCATACCATGCCCCGGGCCCTCACTCTGGCATCTTCCCAAGCGTGGGCATCCGCCTCTGCCTCATCCCTCAGCTTGTGCATGACCTAGCCCTGTGTTTCCCTCTTCTCTTGGGCCTGCTCCTTGGCAAACCCTCTCCCAACCCAGGAGCCTAGTGCAAGTGGCCTTCTGGATGCCCTGGTGAGCTCGACTCTTTCCTGAAGCCCATATCTCGGGTGCCTCGGGGTGGTCCTGGCTTGTGGGCAGCCCCGTAGACATTGAATAAGCAAGTGCACCCCTCCGGGGCCTGGGTGCCTAGTCTGTGCTTCTATGTGTGTGAATGTCCTGGAAGACTGTCTTAAAATCCCCTGACCCTGGGATCTGGAGGCTCCTCTTGCTGTGTGACCCTGGGCCATTCCCTGCCCCTCTCTGGGCTTCAGTCAGTGTGGGTGGGGCAAGGTTAATAATCACTGATTTGTTCAGGGCTAATCTTTTTTTTTTTTTTTTTTT
>NDGM010990479.1:0-11408 GCA_002564305.1 Octomys mimax | reverse complement strand
ATTTGGATATTTACAAATCTGATGTAGAAACTAATAAAAGAGAAATAAAATGGCAAGAGATTTAAAAAAATCCTGCATCCCCATCTTACTGATGTTCTATTTGTGTTTCTCTTTCTGTATATACTGTAAACATTTCCTAGATAGATACAGTGAAATTGTGTACGTTGATCTTTCCTAAGCTTTTCTGATATCCTTCCTGGCCTGGTGAGGGAATCGTTTCTCACCCTGACAATACTGACATTTTAGTGCCCATAATTCTTTGTGGTGGGGTTTTCCTGCACATTGCAGGACATTTAGAAGCCTGCCTGGCTGTGCCCACTCGTTGCCAGCAGGTCCCAGTCGTGGCCTACTGAAAGAACCCTTTATCAAGCACCCGGTTTTGTCTTTTTTTTTTTACTACTATATGACTCAAAAATGTCTTCAGAATTACCAGAATCATCCCAGGTTGAGAAACACTCCTAAATCTATATAGCACTGTGCTCTTAGGACTCTGTGAAGATAGCCTGTATAATTGGTGTGCTAGAAATTGTTGTGTGACACGCATACGCTGTTTAAGCAAAAGTTGAGTTTCAGCAGTACCAAAAGATTAGCATTCTACTTTCTGATTAAAGAAATTAAATCTTCAAACTTATGACCAGTAGCTATTGCAGATACATAACAAAAATGGCATCTTTTTTTCTTCTTGAATTAAATTTACTTCATTCCTTGACTTTGTATTAAAGTAGTGAAACACTTTTACTGCTGTGCTGGTCTATCCTGTGGGGGAATGACTATATTTTTGATGAACTTTTAACTGTAGCAGGGAAGATATTTTAAAGACTGCAGGTACATGAAGTTGCTGCTGTCTTCAGGTTTTCATTATGCTTAGAACTTAATTTTTTATACTATCATAAAAGAGACAAGAAATGGTTCTCAGTAAGATTTAGTATTTTTTGTACCTGGTATGTTCCTTAATGGTCTACCAACGAACAAATGTAGCCTGAGTTAGTGTTGTCACTTCGTCAGGTGCTGCATTTCTGTGAGTCTCCTGCCTGAGCAGGTGCGCGCTGACCGCCTGCAGATAGCTAGTCCTGTTCCTGAGGAGCTTCGGCCCCTTGGGTGGGTGGTAGTGAGTGAGAACAGCATTCCTAGGCCCAGCCGCTTGGGGTCCTTGGGGTGTGGATTCCAAGAATGAGAGTCGTTTGAGGTGCCAGGGAAGTTAGTATTTCTGTTTTGAGTTTTGGTAGTTTCTTTTAGGTAGTATTCTCATGTCTTTTGAAACTACAAGAGACATTCAAAAATTTCTTACCTCTTGGATTGTTGTGTTTTAGTCCTTTTGTGTGGTAAATAGGCCAAGGAAAGGAAGGAAATGCATTTCGTTTCTGTTTATCACTACCTAGGTAAAAATGGTCTTGTTCAAATCATACAATAAACTTAAAATCCATGGTCTACTCACAAAATACCTGAGTGTTCTGCAAACTACTTGAAGTCATACAGATTGGATTCATTGTTTAACATTTCTCTATTACTTCTGTGCCCAGATTTTGCTTGCTACACAGAATAGATTTAACCTTCTGATACTTGTTATGCCTCTCAAATTCCTCTTGAAAAGAAAATCTATATTCTTTTTATTATGAAAAATATTATCCTTTTAATTTTAATAAAATACTTGCTTTGTCATAGGTTTACTGATCATTCCAGTTATTTTTTGTAACTAAGGTAACTTTACTTTAAATAAAATTAATTTTTAATTATGTTACATTAAATTTAAAATAAAGCCAAACTGTAACTCTTCTGACATTTATTTAATTACACTTATGTATATTGACTGTATTGTTGTATTTATTTCTAATACATGTAAGTTTGAAATACTGTCGCAAAAATTCTAGTCTTGGGAAAATAAGACAGTTCACTTTTTTTTTTTAGTGGAAAATCGCTAGCACAAGCCTTTGCTTCTTGTTTAAATTGTTAGCAAGCCCGGGGTTAATAAGTATCTCAAGCAGTTAGGGTCGATGAAAAGACTGGTATTTGCCGGTGCGACTTTCATCATGCTCTCGTTCTTGATGGATAAAATTAGACCTCCTGGCCTACCCTGAAAATGGAGTACTATTTCATATGGGCTAAGTAGCTTTCACGTGATAGCCCAGCCAGGAGGGATAGTTCTCCCTGCAGTAGCAGGAGTAAAGGGAGTTGGTAATTAGTAACCGAGCCACTTGCAGACGCTAATGTGTAAGCTATAGCCACTTGCGTGTCTTCTCAGCATTGACTTGTGTGATTCCTTTTTATAGTGGTAGTCTAGTGCTTGTTGATGCTCATGGGCTGTTTGATGTTCCATAACTCTTCATTTAGATAACTTTCTAGTAACAGCATCTTCCAGTGGTGACAAAATAGTAGTTTCAAGCTGCAAATGTAAGCCTGTTCCACTTCTGGAGCTTGCCGAAGGGGTAAGTACCTTTTATTATTATTATTATTTTTTAATTTTCATTTAGAATCTTAGTTCTGTAATTGCTTATTTATTGTGGTGCTTGCAATTAAAAACAAAGGTGCTTGCTAGCATTCTTCACCTGGGTTCAGAATGAGACTCTTAACACGTACAGGTAAAGTATGTATGAAACATCGTATTGTACTGAAATGTCTTAAGGTACAATGTATGCATCCTAGGGGAGCGACTGAGGACTTGGATTTCCTTAGCGAGGCGCCTGCATTTTCATTTCCTCTTTGGAGATGGAGCCTGTTGATTCCTGACATAGGACTTGCAGTGTCTGGGTGCTTAGTTTGGTCTGACCGTATGAACCCCAGTGATGTAGCTCCCCCAGTGACCTTGGACTCAGGACAGTCAGTGAAGCACCTGTGTCTCGTGGTAGCCCTGTGCTTCGTATTCTGTCCACATAGGACGCAGGGGCCGGCCTGAGCCTCCCTCAGTCCCTCCTTGAACAGGATGGCTTTATCACAAAATGAACTTTTTCCTAGGCGTCTGGGAAGCTTTCATTGCACATTGTTTCTTTACCCTTTTGTTGCATCAGTTAATCCCTCTCATTCAGGAGAATGCTGGCTTCTTGATTTTCATTGTCATGCCTTGAAAACTATTTTTTTTAAAAAGATAAGTTCTGAATATAAAGTTGGAAGTAGTTGATAACTTGTCCTTTTTTTTAAGCAGTAAAATTTGCATAACATATCTTAAATTATTATAAATGCTCATAGTTCTGCAGGCTGGGATAGGTAAGGTAGTCAGTCCACTTGGAAAACAGTATAATAAGAGTATATAGCTCAGCTAATTTAAGAGGATTTATGATTTTTAAGAATTAAAAATGTTTTTGACATAGTACAGGGTGTATTTTGATATTTCAGTGCATGTACACACTGTACACTATAGTGTGTAGTGATCAGATCATGTTAATTGGTGTGTCTTTTACCTTAAAACTTTATTGTTCCTTTGCACTGGGGACATTCAAAATCTGTCATCTACTTCAAAATGTATAGTTTTCAGCCTTAGGTACCCTACTGTGTGCCGTTGAGCATTAAAAGTTATACTTCCTAGAGAACTTATTTTGTCAATCTTCCTAAATTAAATAGGGATTGGTGTGCAGCTTAGTTCCGTCCTGCAGACAGAGCTTGGGAGAAAATGTCTGCGGAGGGCCGACATGGAATTCAGGCACCCTGCCTCTTCAGGTAGAGCTAAGTGAGATTGAGGCAGAGTGTCCCGCTACTGTGCACTCTGCACGTGGAGACCTAGCAGCTTAGTCACCTTAGGGGTGCGCCAGGGCTTAGCAACACTGGGGTTTAATATCTGCGGCAGTGTCTTCTACCTTCATCCACTACTGTATTTCACTACTGCTTCATTGTCATGCATCATGCCTTAGAACCAGTGAATCAGGCTTTGGGACCTTTTTTAATGTTCAAAATTAACACGATATTTGCAAGTGTGACATAACTCTTAAGTTTATGTGAATATTACTAATTAGTTGCTATAACTCTCAGCCCTTTTCCCTGTATTTAAGAAATCACATCATAATGCATGGGGAAAGTGAGATGATTATAGTTCTAATTTTGACTCTCTAGTAATTAACTTATAAAAATATTTTATAAACATTGGCTCTTTAGTTTTTATTGAGAATTTCTAACATATTAGTGTGCAACTTTTTTCTTTTTTTCTAGATGAGATTTCAGTCCTGTAACTCAGGAGCTGGTTGAGGAATTAGATCTTTTCTGCATGGGAGACTAAGATTCCACCCTACTTATTTTAAAATTACAGTGGAACTTCAAGTTCATGTTTATTTATTTATAATCTTATATTTTACTTCTTTAAAGTATAAATATTGATTTTGACAGTATTATAGTAGATGAAATGGGCTGCTAAAAGTCTAAGCGCTTTGACCAGCTTATTCTTATATTTTAGAAATTGTGCCCATTGTGTTGTCAGGGATGCAGACGTTTTAGAGCTTTTAGAACCAAGACAGCGGCTGAGCACACGTGCCCTGGATCCCCCTCACCGTCTTACCATCTTGTCCCTTGGGGGCACAGGATTCCTGTAATAACCACATAGTTTCTATTAATTATTCAAGTTCATTAGCTTCATTAATAATACATTCATATAATATAAGTCAACCATAAGTATAGATTTTATCTGGAGCCCGTAGTATAGTTGTGACAATTGATGTCACAATATATATCTTTGGTAACAACATTTGACTTTATTTTCTAAATGTTATTTTGATAGTTCTTAGAAAACTGTCCTGATTTGCAGTGACATTCCAATTCTACATCTCACTAGTCTTTAGATCAGAGTCAGCTTCTAGGATACTACCTATAAGAAAATTCTAACAACTGTTCTAAAACACTGATAAAATGTGTATCCTGCAGTTTTTAGTGTGTTAGTTGATCTTCTTGGTCTAGAGCTGAAACATTGACTGTTGAGTAGTTCAGCAGGTCTGTATGAGGGGAACTGTTTACTCCCTTAGTATCTTAAGCAGATATTTTTGAGGTGCATGAATTCAGGGTAAGAACTCTTAGAAAACATTCTCAATAAAAACTAAAGAACCAGAGAAGATCGCTCATTTCTTAGGTGAGAAACATACACCCAGAAATGTGAGGTTACATGCCTAAATCTACGTAACTTTCCTTTGAACTTAGAACTAAGTCATGATCCTCGCCCTCCCCCATAGCATTCAGCTATAGATGAGAACGCTGCTGTAGCGCCCCCATTGGTTGAGTAGGGAAATGCGTGGAGTCCTGTGCTCTGCGGGGTAGGGCACTTCCTGAGTGCACCACCAGGCAGGTGGCATTCATTGGTACTTGAGTGAAGAACTTGATAACCTCTGTATTTCAGCCACTCTCTCCATAAATACTTACTGAATATAGATATGGTTCTTAATGAAATTGATAGTCTGGTCGCAAAATAAACTATCAGCGAAAACATCTAGATATTGATAGTTTGTGGTACTGAGAACTAAAGCGAGATACTGCCATAGCAAATTGCCCTAGGAGGCTAAGGCTAAGGCAGGTTTCCTGAAGAGTTGATATGTGTTGCCTGGAAGGCAGCCAGCTGGGGTTCAGGGACCTTAGCTTTCCAGGCTCAGCTGTGTGGAAGCCTTGAGGCAAACACAGGATTGTTTTGGTTACAGAATGAAAGGTCAGTGTGGCTGGAGAGTCAATGAAGTGGGGAGAAAATGGTTAGGAGGTGAGGGAGGAGGGACTGAGGGAATAAGGCTCTGAAAGCCAGGTTAGTAGGTTTGGTATTTATTCTAAGGGGACTGGAAGCCATTGGAGAGCCTTAAAGGGAGAGAGATGCTCTGATTTAATTTCTTAAAGATCGCTGGATTTGTTTATGAGAGATGGAATTCTGTACAGGGAAGCAGAAATAGAGTCAGGGGAACTAGTTTGCATGCTGCTGCCATAGTTGGCGAGGTTTGGGTTAGTCCTGGTAGCTGTAGGTAAAGGATAAGGCAGAGTTTATAGATTGTGGGCAGGAAGGACAGGGAATCTGGAGAAACTGGATGGAAGGTGACCTTACAGATGAGGAAGAGAGGTCAAGTTGATTGGTTTGTTTATTCACGTAGCGCTGCAGTTCAAATTCAGAGCCTCATGCATGCTGTGCAAATGTTCTACCACTGAGGGACATCTGTCTTAGGCCCTAACTTCAGGTTTTGATAGCATAATCTAGATGTAGGCCGCTGAGGGTGAGTTTTTCTGAGAGACTTAGAACAGTATCTTAACTTGCTTAAAAACTTTCCTCATCTATAACATGAGAGCTGTCAACTAGACATTCTTTATAAGTCCCTCTTCTAGCATTTTCTGAGTTGGGGATTGATTTTGAAGATATTGCGTGGAGCTACAAGAGCAGGTTTATAGAGGGGAAATATTATATTAAATATTAAGTCGCCTCCGTTGGGAGGGCTGGACTTGCTGGTGTTTCCTCAGCTTGGCCTGTCACCACCCTCCATGAAAGAACGCTGAGCTCATTTCCTTAAGACCTTGCTCTCTGGAAACCTTTGCAAGCTCTTGGATCCGCACAGAAGATGAGAGCTGAATCTTCAGAGTTTTCTAGGAGTGACTGGAAGCCATTAATGACTTGTTAGTATGTGTTGCCATGGTTATAGTCTGTAACTCAGAATGTAATTTTATCATAGTTATCATGTGTGTGCTTACTATTGGAAGTTATGAGAGTCATTGCTAGGCTCTAGTAAATTAGCTTTTTTTGTTTTAAAAAACAGCAAAAGCAGACGTGTGTTGATTTGAATTCCACATCTATGTATTTGGCAAGTGGAGGCCTAAATAGGACTGTCAACATTTGGGATTTAAAATCAAAAAGAATTCATCGATCTCTTACGGTAAGCAGTTTTCTTTTAAATCTTATAGAGTGGATATTTTCTGTAGTTTTAAGTTACCAAACTTCAAGTTTTGAGTTTTTGTAATAAAATTAAGGTGTTTCAAAATGGAAGTGAGGTTAGGGGAAGTAAAGGTGCTCTTTAGCCAAAAACCTTTTTGTCTTTTTTCCCACCATATACTGTATATTATTAATGTACGTTGTCGGTGCTGCAACTTTCCTGGTTTTTTGGGGTTTTTTTGCTGAGTTCTGCTCTACTGCCTCTTTCATTTTCTTCTGAAGTATGACTTGTTATCATCAGGGATTTTTTTTTAAAGCTCTTTAGAAAAATGAGAGTACCTGTGGAACGACAGTATTAAATCCAGTTAGTATTGGGGATGTAGCCTTTGTGTTCTGTAAAATATTTGGTTTCTGTTGTTTGCATTATTTTTACAGATGTATTTTCAACTTGGCAATGAAAATATTTCCTAGAGTAATTCACTAATTAAAATTAATGTTCAGTTAGCTTTGGGCAGTTTCAGAAAATGAAAACATTCATCTCAAGAAAGTCTGTAATTAGGACTTTCTCAGAACTCTACTTTTCATCATTGTATCTCTTAATAGAGGTTGAAGTTTTAAAAATGTTTACATTCTGCTGTTAAAAAAGGTTAATATAAAAAGTATAAACATTTTGTATATTTGTACACATGAACATACATGTCAGAGAAAGGACTCCCTTTTATGTGGCCCTCGGGTGCTCTGGTGTCAGCGATGCCCAGCCCCTGGCCTTCAGGTGCTCTGGTGTCAGTGATGCCCAGCCCCTGGCCAGTAGGGTTTTAGCTCTGCCCTCACCCACTTGCAAATTGTCCACCTCCAGATCACGTAGCAAGTACCAGGCATCATTTTTATTACATGTCTGAATGTCATTGAGTTAATTTTTACTAGGGAAGTAGTATATTGAAGATTGATTTTCTGTTAACTGGAATTGAAAAACAGTCTTATAATTGCTGCTTAAATACAGTCTTGGTAGTTCATCATTTTAAGTATAGTTAAACTTTTGAGAGGATTAATTCTAAGATCTCTGCTGTGGAATAAGTGAATATGAAAAGGTAGCATGGGTCTCTGCAGTGTCAGACTAGCCCTCGAGCTTGAAAAAGCACAAGCAGGAGGGAAGGCACTTAGAGAGATGCCCTTGGAAATAGCTAAGGTGCAAATTCATTTAACATGGATTGCCAAGGGCCTCTGGTGGTTCTGGGGCTGGGGGACATTGGATTTATAGGGATGGGATGAAAAGAATGCATGGTCCTTGTCTGAACTGAAAAACAGAGCAAAAATGTACTTGGCTATGAGTGGTAAAACGCAAAGGTTGTCACTAATGAGAATAGTTAGCTTTTGTTGCATTCTTTGATGTCAGCCCTTTACCTACAAAGGTCTATTTTTCTTAACATTGCTTTGCTCACTTTTCTCCTTCCTGGGACAGAATCACTGACTCCCACAATTAGAAGAGAAGGGGTCTCGGGCTCCTGTGTGTTAGTCCCAGTCGCTGGCTGCAGGCAGCAGGGCATGTGGAAGGGCCTGGCAGAGGAGAGCAGCTCATTCCTGGCAGCCTGGTAGCAGAGTGAGGGAGGAGCCAGAAGGGAGACGTACCCTTCCCGGCCGTGCCCAGCGACCCTTGTCTTCCTGCCAGACCTCACCTGGCAGCAAGTCCATGCCCAGCCCCATGACACAGATGGCCTTCCAAACACAGGAGGCTTTGGGTTCGATATTAGGCCTAACTCTGTGGGACAGGGAGCGTTATTTCTTGTATGGGTAGAGAAGGTGAGCTGAAGATGGTAAAGAACTAGCTAACTAGTAAGGATAGTGTTAGATCTGGGTACAGATACTGTTCATCAGTCTTCTACGCTTTGAAATATTTGGGTTAAAGCCACCTAGAGGGATGCCCCTACATTGAGTACGGAGTGTCTTAGAAAATTGAGAAGCGGTTAGAACCTCTAGCCATTCTCATAAGACATCAAAGAGCTTCACATGCGCCATTTGCCTGCATTGTGTCGTCGATTCTCGTTTGCTGCTTCAGCTTTCTCAGTTTCGCCTCATACGTTTTTCTCTTACTGTTTGACGATGTTCTCACAGTGCTTTGTAGCCTCATCATTCAGTGAAGGAGTGTTGGACCAGCAGTGACAGTGAGAGCTTAGCTTTGCCTTATCTCTCTGCCGCTAAGCATCTCCTACGGGGCTGGTGCTTAGTAAATGTTCTCCAGATGACTCATTTTCCGCAGTTGAGATTAAGAAGACACCTGCCCCATTATAAATTCATAGAATTTACACTGGACTCCAAATTTTTAATTCCCCAGATGGAAACAGTGCACAAAATACTCACTATTCCTTTTTTCTTCTTACCAGACACCCTTCTCCTTCAGGTATTTGTATCTTTGATTTAGGAAAGGAATACCTCTGAAAATACCTGAGAAACCACTGGAAAAAGTCGTACTATGTGTGGATAGCATAGCGTCTGTTCTTGATATTACTTAAGTTGTTAGGCACCAGGCTTTGTGTAGCTTAAGGTCTGACACTAAACTGTTAAAAACTTCTGCTAATCCCCATCACTTACATGTTCCCACCAGAAGTCTCTACTTGGATGTGGGGAAGCAGCTTTGATCTCAGTTAAAAACCCAAGAGTTATTTCCTCAAAGCAGGTTCCCGTTGGATTTAAGGTGCAGGCTGGTCCGCAGGGAAAATGTGGGCTTTGGGCTTGACCTGAAAGGCATTTGGCCTCTACCACGTGGCAGCTTCTTAAGGTGCCACTCATCTGGTATGTGGGCATAATGACTGTGTCACTTGGGCGCTTGAAAGGATGGGATAGTGACATACTAAGCTTCCTGCTCAGGTACGCAGTGAATGCAAGTGGCTGCTAATGGTCTTTTGGCTCTTCCTGTATTCCATTTTGCAATATCTGCTACCTTTTTTCTTTTCCCGACTTACCTCTTATCCTCTCTTTAAGGATAAACTCAAACTTTATTCCTCCCTTTGTCAAGTGAATTCACAGCGATACCTCTGTGTTCTCTGATGCTTTTCTTTACCATTCATTTAGCATTTGCTCTGTCTTTTCATTTTCATTTAAATGTCTTCTCAGGTGAGCTGTAATACCCTGAAGGGCAAGCACTCTGCTGATATCGTGTAGTGAATGTTACTTTGTCAGCAGGCGAGAGTGCTTTCAGGTAGATCCTTAGCAAATCAGCTTCTTATGCTGTCTCTCGCTTCAGAGTGCTTGGACCATTAATATGATTCTGAAAAGGGAATCCATTTCCTGAGAGGATTTGGGGTTGATTATATAGTTTCTTACCCATCTGAGTAATTTTTTAAGAAGTTACTTGAGGGAAATGTTAAAGCAGATGTTACACTGACAAGCATAACACTATTCACAGAAAAATGAGCGTGGGCTATTTGAAGGTCGTAGGCCACTGTACTTACCTGGATTTCTGTCTTCTAGGATCATAAAGATGAAGTAACTTGTGTAACATATAATTGGAATGATTGCTACATTGCTTCTGGATCTCTTAGTGGTGAGATTATTTTACACAGTGTAACCACTAATATATCTAGTACTCCTTTTGGCCATGGTAGTAATCAGGTACAGTATATGTTTATTCAAAATAAAGTTGATAAAATAGATTTTGAATTATTTTATATATGACAATTTGTTTTTAAGTGTTTCAGGTTTGTCTTTAGCTTACTTGAAAAACTTAGCTAATTTTTAATGGTGTTATAAGAAATGTTGAAATAAACTAATACATTTTAGATTAGGGTACATATGTGAATTTGATTTTATAATTGAGTTGCATCCTCCTAGTATTTATATTTAACAGAATGCAGCTAGTTAAGCCTAAAACAGGAACATTAATCTTTCTGTGGCATTGCTGTCAAAGAAGTGCTGGATACTTGAAACTGTGTCAGCTACAAGATATATACTTAAGTTCATACATACTGTTGGGTGGAGCTGAGGTAAGGCAGACGTGATTGAGTGGTGTGGTTTGTTTTTTTTTTCAGTATATGATATCAACGTATTCATATATTTCAGGTGAATTACAGAGTGGGCAAGTTTTTAAAAAGAAAAATAACTCAAATATTTTCCTTTGTAAAAACAGCCTGTAAAAATTCATTTTAAAGAATGAAAAGTTTCTTAAGAAATCTAATTCTCAGCTTATTTTTATGAGATTATCTACAGAAATTTCCAATAAGGTACATCTTATTTTAATACTTTTTTTGCAATCATTTTGGCCATAGCTAGTATCAGATAAAATATGTAAATTCTTCACTGTTGGAAAGCAAATTTTAAAATCATTTGAATAATATTTAATATTGAAGGAAAATATAATGGATAGTAAATGAATAGGAAAAGGTCCTGTTTTAAGTTTATGTTAGGAAAAAGGGAGATATGCATATAAATGTTACGTATGAGAGGCTGACAGTGACTCTGAACAGTGGAAAGGACACTTTCAGAATAAAATTCTGATTTATTTTGATTTTAATTTTGTGATGATCCTGAATTCTGATTCTAGGCTTTTTTTTTTTTTTGTGGAACTGGGGATTGAACTCCGGCCCTTGTGCTTGCCAGGGAAGCGCTTATTCCA
>NDGM010990467.1:0-10746 GCA_002564305.1 Octomys mimax | reverse complement strand
CCCACAACTCAAGCCAGTCAAACCTGCCCTGAAGGCATTCGGAGCCAAAAAAAAAAAAAAAAAAAATTGCTTTCTCTCACTCATCTTGCCAAACAGTTTTTCCCTTTTTTATATTATGATTTTGGGGAAAGAAAAATAAATCTACAGTGGTTTGTCTGCTGCAGAACTGTGTAAGAATTAGGCAGCTTAGAAATTAAATCCAGTTACCAACTTGGCATTTATTATACAACAGTGGTATTGTTCTCTTAATTGCATTCTATTTTAATGTCTTGAGTTTTCCATGTGAATTGAAGTGGAAACTGGTGAATTGGATGAAAACAGTAATTGTCATTTGTTTTTAGTCTAAAAGGGCAATTATCAGATCAGTTAAAACAAGAAAAAGAAATATTCAGAAATACATCTGGAATTCAGCTTTATTAAATCAAAGCTAAGTTATTACTTCCCTTCCCCAGCCCCCAAACACAAATGCACACACACACATATGAACACAAATATTTTTTCAAAACCCTAAGAAAACTTTTATTGGCCCTCCCCTTTTATGTCATCCTCAAAGCATAGATTATTTGGAATAAAGAATACATGCAATTATCTAGATATCTAGATTTTAATTTTTTCTGATAAATCATGAAAGCCACTGTATTTTTATTTCTTTTTATATAGCAATTAGTATCATTAAATCTATTTTTTAAATGTTTATTGAGGGGGTGCTATGACAACAAGATTTATTAGGCATTATATTGATTTATTTCCCTTATTGACAAATTTTGTATTTCTGCTTGCTCGCTATCTCTGTTCTTTCTTCTGTTCTTTTTTTCTTTTTCTTCCTGTAGACATGATTTTATGTATTGCATTCAGGGTCTTTCCTCCTCCACCATATGCTTTCTGTGGGTGGATGGATGGAAGGGTGGATGGATGGAAGGGTGGACGGCAGATAGACAGATGAATGAAACTGCCTTAGCACTTAAAATTTAGGGTTTTCTTGGTCAATTCTTTTTCTTCAAGATACTCTCATAATTCCTGTAGCGTTAAAGACAAGAGACCTTATAGCCTCCTCAGTGAGTAACTCCAATTTTATAGGTAGCAAAATGAGTCTGATGAAGCAAAGAGATTTTGAGTTCTCAGAAACACTCAAAAATTTTTCCCCATCTCAGAAGGGTAACTAATGCAGAAAAGCACAATGGAAAGCTTTTCTAAAGGTGGAATTCTCAGAAAACTTAAGCTACCCTTTTTTGTCGTTTCTATACATGGGTGCACCAAAGCACTTCCTTTTAAAGTAAGATTATTACTTTAATGATATTAGTGACTATTTAGAGCTGGAAAGTGAATGGGATGTCTGTGAGTGAAAACGTATTTAAAGCCATTACTTTCCAGATTCATTTAAAAATGCAGTTGTTCATTGAGCTTCCTAGGACCGTGGCCTCATAGGCGGACAACAGCCCACATCTCATCTCTGCATTCACCTTTTGTGCTGAATCAGAGGCAGCACTTCCTCAGCTCTTTCCACTTGTAAAATTATCTTGATGTTGACCTGAAATCTTTAAAATTAGGAGCACTGTTTTCCAGGAGTGCTCATGAGAGCTCTAGACAGCACTCTTCCAGCTCTGATATTTCAGATTCATTATCCCATCTCACAGCTGCCGAGGTGACACAGCCTGTACTGGCAGGAAAGGGGAAGGTGGCCAAGGATGATTTAAAAAAGAGCACTAGGTTGGGAGCTAGAAAGCTGAAGTTTCATTTCTGTTCCTCAGCTAACCAGCTTGGTAAGCTTAAAGAAAATGATTTGTCATTTTAGTCTTATTTATAAAATAAGGATTTGGAACCTCCAGAAAAGTCCAAATTCTCTCCCAGCTCCAAACATTTAATGCCTTCTTTGGCTTAGCTTATCACTGTCAGGGTCTTGTGTTGGGGGCTTGGCGAAGGAAGTGATCTTCCATCTCTGTTCATAGGTAAGAGGAGTCAAAGGCCACATACTCCACAATCAAAGGTCCACAGACCAGGACTCAAGCACAAGACAGCTCCAAGCCTAGCAAGCACCTTTCTTAACACTGGATAGACTCCCACAGAACATTGCATTGGCATATTTTTGCCAAATGAGGAAAGTCACAGTCAACATGGATGGGGGCAATGTTGGACTGTTGCACAGAGCTCCCCAACCTTGTGAGGGGCCGTGGCAGAAACCATGTCCTGCCCCAGCAAGCTTCTCTGTGGCTTTTGGACTAGATTCAAGAGGAACAGCCTTTTATTTTTTAACTCCAAGAAATCTTAATTGAGATATCTCAATTCTTAAACCCTAACTGAAGTTTGATTTAAGTAATTTTTAAATTAAATTTCTTAGTTTAAAAAAAACTAAGAAACAAAAATGTCTAAGAACTTTATTTAAGTAATGATAGGTGCTTGTCACAAATGGACCTATGTCATGTTTAAGGGGCCATCTTAACTCACTTTGCTTCCGGTAGGTGCTTCCTGGCCATCTGTAACCAAGCTTGGTCTTCACACAAAACCTAGAATGCCTCCATGTGACTTCTCACCTGAAAGATACCAGGTAAGACTCAGAGCTTCGGGAAGATCTAAAGACACATTTCCCCATAGGAGGTCTCAGTCAGATATTGCTGCAAGAGGTACAAACACCCCTGCTGGCCACTGAGGTGTGCCGTCCCAGATATTCATCCTTAAAGTCCCTGGGAGCTTCTGAATCTGCGCCACACAATTTACTGTCAGTGTGTGAATTGACATATACATGTGGGAGCACAAAGATTATATTTATATTTACTTCATGGGTACAGATACATCACACGTGAGATGAAACATGTTTCCTTTTTTAAATTTCCTTCTTTTAACTAACTTATATGACAATACATAATCTGACCTTCAAATTCCTTTACTATAATTTATAGTTATCTTTTTTGCTGTCAGGCTAATAATAATTGTGTTTCTTTCTCTTTCTCTTTCTCTCTCTACACGTACCTCTCTACACATAAATACCCGCATACACCCATCTTTACCTTCTACTGCCCACAATACTCATGGGTCTGAAACTATGGAATCAATAGGTGGGATCCACAGAGAAGATAGATATGAGCAAAATACTTTATAATGAAAAAACACCATATAAATACCACTGGCACCTCATTTGTTTTTTATCTTTAAAAATAAGATTAAGGCCTACCCCATTTGTTTTTAAAGCTAAAACCAATTCAAAACCAAACCTTTCGATTGAGAGAAAGAAATTTCGGCCCTTTCTTACATTTTTTTCTAGAAAAGAAAAAAGACCACAAATAACAATTTTATCTACTTAAGAAAAAAGGATTCAGCAACTTATAAGAGGGATGTTGGCTGGGTATGGTGGCACTCGACTGCCATCCCAGCACTTGAGAGGCTGAGGCAGGAGGATTGCTATAAGTCCAAGGCCTACCTAGGGTACATAGTAGTTCAAGGCCAGTCTGAACTACACAGTGAGATCCTGTCTCAAAAAAAATAATATAATATAATTAATTACTTATATTTTTAAAAAAGAATGTTGGGTAAATGTACCCATTTGTGATCCTTCAGGGCCCTGGGCTCAGCCCAAGCATTGTTAAATTGACCTACTGATGATCCTGCAAGAATTGTAATAATGAAAAGAGATTTTAATTTTGTCTACCTGCAGTCCCTTGCCTACAACCACGTGCTGGAGACCCACAGGCAACATCTTTCTCCTGTGGTGACAGCATATTTCCAGAAGCCCCTGCTGCTCCACCAGGGGCACATGGAATGGTTATTCGATTCTGAGGGAAACAGATACCTGGATTTCTTTTCTGGGATTGCCACTGTCAGTGTTGGTCACTGCCATCCGTGAGTATCCTTATAATCCAGGGGTTTTCATTCCAGAAGAATATGGACAACAATCGTGTGACTAATTCAGACCCCTTGATTTGCTTACCCTGGTTAAGAAGCACCTATTTCAGATTGTGGCTGACATACTCCCATCTACACTCTTGGGTACCAAGTCTTGACACTGCGTATTGTTTTCTGGCATTGCAAGCTCTACCTATGCTCACTGTGCACATACAGTGGCATGTACTGTGTGCCCAAAGTGTTTCCCACCAGTAACTCCTTTCAAGGAAAGAGACAAAGTGGGCAAAGGATGAGGCAGAGGCTTTCAGAGAAACATGGAGAAAAGATAGTAGGATGAACAATGAAGAAAGATAAGAAGTGAGCGCCCATGTAAGGATCTTCTTTATGGACTCTGAGAGATGGGTTAGAAAAAGAAAGGCTAATAAAAGACGGCTGCAAGCTTAGTTGTAAATTTACCTGGAATATGGAGTGATTGAGCCTGAGACTGTCAGAACCCACAGTCACCAATTCATCCACACACATTTTCAGCAGGTTCTTCTATGATCCTTTTGGCTTCCATGTGGCACTCTTATTTTAATATCTGATCTATCTTGCCCTTAATAATCTGGCCAATCAAAGGCACATTAAGACAAAAGAAAAAGCAGTGAGTATAAAATAATTTTATAGGATTAGGCTGTCAAATCACAGGAGGCAAAAGGTTTTCACTTTTAGCATGTGTTAGTTGAAAAACAGGTTGTCCCTCCAGACTCAGCTTCACCTTCTCTACTTCCTTTTCTTTCTCCTGTCTTCAGGAAGCATCACTCCCATACAAGGTCTTAAGGGGTGCTCAAAATAAGTTTCATATACAATTTAATACTGTACTTACAGCTTCCTCACCCAACTCCTTGGCCTTGATCCCTGACCAAACTCTAATAATGACTCTAATGAGCCCAGAGCAGGCCTCAGGACACTCCAGGTTCTCCATTATCATATAAGCCTTCTCTCCCCTCTCCTATCCCACCATCAGCTCAAATTTAACATTTTCAAGGTTAAAGGAAATCATCTCCACAAAGCACTTTCTATTGCCATATTTATTTATTCAAAGGACACATGTGAATTACCTGCTATGGGGGAACTGGGAGCTAGACAACAGCAGGATTTCTCAATCATTCTTGGAGTTTTCCCAATTTGTCTTTAATGCTTTCCTGCATTTCACTGCCCATAGCCAGCCCCATACCATGGACAGTTTTCCCTCCACTGAAATTCCTCTCCTGCCGGTCCCTCTCCCCTGGTTCCCTTCAATCCAGGTATGCTAGAAGATCTTCCTCTTCCTAGTGTGAGGCCACTTTGCCCACTGCTGTAGTCTGTATCTGGAATTCTCCTCAAAGCCTTGGGGACTCCTTTGGGGTGTGATTGTATTTGGGGGGCATTGTATTCATTCACAAATGAGTTCAGAGGTAAATGTACAGTTAGGAGCTGGGGCCTGGTTGGAAGTAGGTTACTGAGCATGTGACCTGAAAGGCACGCCTCTCTCCAGCTATGGCCTCCTGTCTGCATCCTGCCTGACATGTGCTGAGCAGGTTACCTCTGCTGGGCCGTCCCACTGTGCAGTTTCTCTCTTGGAGCCAGCCAACCAGGCACTAAACTACGAACCAAAATAAACCCCTCTTCCTTCAATTTGTGGTTGTTGGGTATTGTGTCCTGGAAAGAAGGGGAGTAACCAGGACACCAATCTAGTTGGTCCTCATATTACCAGTAATCCTCTCCTCCATTTTATCTTCACTGGCACAGATTTTTTTCTAAACAGTGCTTTTGTCAAGTATCTCTTCTTTTTAATAGCTTGCTGACACTCCACAATTTCTGTAGTAAGATTCCTGGAGTACTGACCACAAGGATAGTTCCATGGAAAAGAATCCCATGAGAAAATGTTTGGGAAGTAATTTAAACTCTACCTTCTTTCTGGAAAGAAATAGCATGCATTAACCTATTAAAAGTACTAACAAGTCCCAAGTAAAATAATCTGTGTGTTGAAACTGGTAGTTCTCAAAATTATTCAACCAGAGTGAACTGATTTATTTAGAGTGACAGATGTTAATAACAAATAGAACTGGGGTAAAACAAACTTCGGCAATTGCTGTCCTTCAGATGAAGGTGAAATGCCTTCCCCTGTCTTTCTTAGTCTTCCTAGTGGGACCCAAATACCAACCTACATTGAGTTCCCACTTTCCCTCAGTATGAACATTCTAGAGAGTTGGCTCATTCCTTCAGCATGGCTTCATCATTACAAACATTCTTCAACTCTGACCACTGCTCAGACCCACGATGGGACCTCCTTTGGAGGAAAAGCCACAAGTCACGTGAATATGTGTTTGACGATCTTAGAGAAATAAAATGGGAGAATACTCAGGCTCACCACTAAGTCATACTTATTTCTAAAATGTTGCAGTGATTATTTAAAAGATAGGTAGAAGAAATTCTAAGCCAAAAACTTCCTCCTAAACAAGAAATTTTTTAATCTAAAATCGCAGACTATCCTTTGAAGATGTATCTTGGGGGGAAAATCATTACTTTTTGCTGGACACCTGTAGTTGTTCGAGGAGTTTTTCTCTTAGGTGCCAATGAAACCTGCCTCTGGAGAGTCTGAGAAATCACTATATGTCTGAGTTTAGTGGCTAGTTTATGTGTTGGAAGACTATGCTTGGTGGGACTGTGGGGGTGACTCTGCTCTCCTACTTATCCAGGAAGTTAAACGCTGTGGCACAGAAGCAGCTTGGACGCCTGTGGCACACAAGTTCTGTCTTCTTCCACCCTCCAATACACAAATATGCAGAGGAGCTCGCGGCCCTGCTTCCTGAGCCCCTAAAGGTATGGTGCTCTCAACTGTAAAAGATAGTCTCAGGGTTCCAAGGGATGCACTCACAGAGGCAGAAATATAGGCAGGGAATTAGGTGGATTCACCGAGCACCTATCCTGGTGAGCTGCCTGCTACAAATGGAAGCAAGCAAGCAAAAGCAAAAGGGTTTGTGAATTGCTGAGGAGATAAGGCAGTATTCATTTGGATCCTCTCTGCTCTTCTGGCCTTGGTGACTCCTTCAATACACATTGCCAAAGTCACTGTCCAGGAGCTCCACTTCGCCTGGTCTCCACATCTATGTCCTAAGGAATTTTCATGCCTTTGTTCCTCAGATTCTCTGCAGTTATTTGCATTTCTTCTTTTACAAAGAGAAGAGCCATTTTTTGATAAATAATAATCAAAAATGCACTTCGGTGTTTTAATGAAATGACATCTTTTTCTGCATCGAAAATGGTTGAATTTTTAAACTGAACTGAGTTGTAAAATTGTTGGCCAAGATTGGCATTTAAACATTGAATAAGTTAATATTTATGAAGAATCTATAACAATGCCCAGTACCTGGCATTAGCTTTTATTGTACCCTAGCATCTATATTACCTAGTACTCTATTTACTATATTATGGAGAATACAAAGAGAAGTATGAAATAGCTGTAACCTAAGTTGAGACCCAGATGTTCATGAAACAATAGAAGCATGGCAGTCAATGGTCATGAACAAATGCTCCCCAGTCACTGGCTTGTGACTTAATTCCCTTCAGTTCTCCCCACACAGCACAGTCAGCCTAGAGTGGCCCCTGTGGTTGCAGAGCCAGGGATCTTGATCTAGTCCAAGTCTTCAGAATCACGTGGGGGTGTGTTAGACTGAGGAACTGAAAGACCTCCGATATACTCAACCACTAACCTGTGTCCTTCACCAAGGCCCCCCATCTGAGCATTTCAATACAACCCAAAATGCTTCATGCTTCACAGTTAAAACTCTTAGTTATTTTTGCATTTCTATCACATATCAACCATTGAATGAAGAGCTGAAGAATTAATAAAGCAATTTAATAATAAGACTGCCAGGTAAACTGGTCTGAAGGGATTCACGTGCTCTAGTGTAGGATACAGTCTTCAGCACTTTTGCATGATTGAATAATTAGAAATTAAAGTAAGAGGTTATGTATCTTATTTTTCCTTCCAGGTCATTTTCTTGGTGAACAGTGGCTCAGAGGCCAATGATCTGGCCATGCTGATGGCCAGAGCACACTCAAAAAACTCAGACATCATTTCTTTCAGGTAACCTCCTTAGAATAACCAACTTTAATGGCATTGACTTATCCCAATACAAGGTGTGTATCTTTAAATCTTAGCCTGGAAAAGAAAATAAGCTTTTCGAGAGTTACATTTCCAATTTTAAGTTTTAAGGCAAGATCAGTGAATTTAGTAACTGGGTGACCCCACCCAAATTGGCTCTATCATTATTTTAGTACTAAAAATAATAGAAAACCAAGAATTTGTGCACTGTTACCTTTTTTAGCAGACTTTTACAAGGTTGTATAACCAAATTTGTAAAGCTTTTATAAAAGAGGGCAGTAAATTAGGGAAATGAACAGTTCCATCTTTTTAACCTAATAAGCTATAATTTCAGTCTAAAGTCATCATCCCTGTCATAGTACATATGATACTACACATTCCATATAAAATGCACACATAGTGATTGCAAGCATAGTAGACTTTTGTTATCAAAGAAATATGAAATAAAGGATTATGATTAGTCATTTACCAAAATAGCATTCCAGAGTATGTATGTCCTAATATTGTTCTATTTGAAGGAATAATGAACTACCAAGGTTAGATACATGTGATTGTCTTCTTTTTTCAAAATATATGGCCATCTTCTAAGATATCTTCATTTAACTGTGATCTGGAATTGAGAAATGGTCAAAGTTAACTCATCTTATTTATACTAAGTCTGTTCCATGTTCCAAAGGAATAAACCTATATTTCTTATAGGCCAAAGTAGGTGGCTATAAGTCATTTAAAGACATTTCCCCAGTGAGACTGACCCACAGCTTCACCACAGGAACAAATACTTGTCTATTTTGAAAACTAGCAATCACTGAACATATCCTTTCTGGTACATTGCTTATAGATGATGCTAGCCAAGTTAAAGAAATAATATGGAGCAAGTTTTAAAGTCAGCCAAAGTTCTTAGCCAGATGATTTCCCAATGTCTTGTCACAATTTAAAGTTTATTATACTATTTGAAAAGGCAAGTAAGTATATTCATGTCATGTAGGTTGGAAGAGTTCTTAGAAATTATCAGAATTCAATGTGTATGTTGTTCTAGTCCATATTCATAGTCTCATAGGTTCTTTTGTGCATAGTCTACTCAGGCCAGTGACCCAAGAGAAATTAACATGACCCCATCCTCCCATTTCTCTTCTCTGCAGAGGAGCCTACCATGGATGCAGTCCATATACACTTGGCTTGACAAATACAAGGACCTTCAAGATGAAACTCCTCAGTGGGATGGGTTGCCAATCGGTGAGTTTTACAGTTTTGTTTGTTAGTTATCTTGTTTCTCAGAAGATGGCTGGTTACATGGAATAATTTATCAGATCATCCAGATATTATAAGTAGAAACTAATATAAAGATTGTCATTAATCAGCAAATCAACTGAAGCCAATTGCCTTGGAGAACATTTAGGGAGCTTCTTATGGCCTTCAGAGTCTGAGTAATAATTAATGATAGAGTTTTGAAACTTGTTTGTTTCTAAGTACAATCAAGTAAGCCCAAGACTCTGAGAATGTTGGATTTATAAGATTTCCATGAAGTTATCATTGTCCTCACCATAAGAGCCCACATATGTCAATCTTTTCAACTTTAGAACCAGATACCTAATTATCTTTATTCATGTGTGTGTGTGTGTGTGTGTGTGTGTGGTACCAGGGATTGAACTGAGGACCCTGCACTTGCCAGGCAAGTGCTTTATCTTCATTTTTAAAAGGCTTTATCCAATAAACCTTTGAGAAAGTTGTTTTTAGGCTGACATTTAAATCGGTTTTCTTTATTGAGTGCCCACATATGTGGTTTTGAGGAAAAAATACCTCTTCAAAGTGAAACATTAGATTTTTACCCTAAGTAAGGGAAGAGTGAGGTAACAGAATCTAATTATCAAATTTGGAAGCCTTCTTCCCTCAAATACTAGCACATGATTCCCCCAGATTGGCTGTCCTGTGTTCATATTTTATGAAAAAAAAGTTTTCTTTATTTTTTATTTTATTTTATTGTTTTGCAGACAATGTGCCCAGATGTTTTCCGTGGCCCCTGGGGAGGAAGTCACTGTCGAGATTCCCCAGTGCAAACAATTAGGACATGCAGCTGTGCACCAGGTCGAAAGGGGCAGGGAGCCTGGGGCAGAGTGCATGATCTAGAGAGGTGAACAACTAAAAGAAGGGGAGGAGGCTGGAGAGATAGCTCGGTGGTTTAAGCGCCTGCCCATCAAGTGCAAGGACTGGAGTTTGATCCCAGGTATGGCATGCTGTGTTGGCCTAGAACCCCAGGAGTACTGAGCCTGCCTGAAACTGGGTGTGGTGGCACATGCTTATAATCCCAGCACTGGAAAGGCTGAGACAGGAGGATCACTATGAATCTAAGTTTCATAGCAAAACCCTGTACCAAATAAAAAAAAAATATTTTTAGAAAAAGAAAAAGGGGGAAATCATCCCTGCATAAACAACCAAATTTGTAGAAATGGAAAAGAAAAAAGTCAAGGAAAACAAAATTTGAAAGCAACAAGTGACCCCCTCATAGGCTCAACATTTCTTATGCTAGGATTCCCTCTAGCCATGTAGGAAAAGTATCTCAAGCTATTGGAGATAAGTTTAAAATCCACTACTCCCTGAAAACTGATTAAAGGAGCTCTATTAGTTCTATAAACAATAAGTCTAGTGTCAATTATAAAAAAAAAAAAAACGAGATGGGTGGGATTATTTACCAATTCTCAATGAGAAAAGAGAAAAGGAAGATGCTTTTGAGAATTCAAAACTTTGGTCAAGAAAAAAAAAAAAAGGATGAGAAAAGAAAAATTCTC
>NDGM010990415.1:0-14924 GCA_002564305.1 Octomys mimax | reverse complement strand
AGCTTAGCTTGTTCTAAGTAGGTGCTTTAGACCACTGAGCCATCTCACCAGCCCCTGCCACCTCCCTTTTGGGCACATCTACTGTTCCTTTTTTCTTTTTCCCTCTTTTTTGATTTTCCTGTTTAGTTTTGTTGGAAGCTAGGACCTGAGCCACAAATTCTTAAGAAAAAGTATTTTATGTGGTTGGGGATCTGGCTCAGTGGCACAACACCTGCCTGGCAAGTATGAGGTCGTGAGTTTGATTCCTGCTACGAAAGAAAAGTGCCCTATGATAGAGCCTGGGAGTGTAACTCAGGGATAGAATCCTTGCCTAGCCTGTGTGAGCCCGTGGGTTTGATCCTCAGCACCACAAGAAGACAGAAGTATTTTATCACAAATTAGCAAACAAATATCTGAACAGGAAAACAAACAGTGTGGTAGTGCAAACCTGTACACTCAAGTGAAGGACGCAGGAATATCACTCGATGCTAACCTGGGCAATCTAACGAGATCACCGTCTTGGGAATAAAAAGGAGAAAAGAAAATTGCAGGCGTGACTTCTCAAGTACTGGGGTCAGCACAGGAATGCTATCCAGCGAGCTCCTCTGGCCAACCTTAGGGCTGCAGACTACAATTGCGAGTAGGCCTGGGTCTTTGTAGCTCCTCCTTAAACCACGCCCCCTTCGGGGTGGGGCGGGGCAGGAGGGCTGAACCCTGGGGTGTCTAGGCCTCCGGCGCAGCCTGGGGAATGAAATGCCCCAGGCTCTGTGAGTGCATAAGGCGCAGGCGCAAAGGGGTGGGGTGGCAGCTGCATCGGGTAGCAGGCCGTTTTGGCAGCACCATCCGCAACAGGTGTAGACAGGTGGGTACATTACGGGAGTGGGAATGGAGAGGATGTTGGGATCTGGCCCTCCGGTCTGATCTGTGCCAGACCCTGGAGAGAAGTGGGGAGCGGCAGGAGAAACAGAGACAAGGCCAGGTCTTTCACCCAGGTGTGCCAGCTCTTGTTACGCAGCTACGGGTGTGAGCAGGTGGGGGAGGGGAAGAGGCACCCGCTCAAAAGTAAGTCGCCCTCAAGATCAAGGGAACCTGGATTCAGTCCAAGCTCCACCTGTACAGGGACGAGTCATTTGCTCACAGTTTGTCCTCCTTATAGTATGTACACAGATCCCCACTTAGCGGGGTTATAGTGGGGACAAAGTGAGTTCATAGTTTGTGCAGCGGCTCGTCGACTTTGCTGCACACCAGAATCACTTGGGGCTCCTTAGGACCAGCAGCACCTGTCCCCCATCGCACACACTGGTGAGCACACGTTCTCTCTCTCGCTACTGTAGTACAGTAGCGAGAAGCCACGGCTGCTTACTAACCGAGGGGTCTGAGCAAGAGACCAGCTCTCCAGGCCCTAGTTTCCTGGTCTTTAAAGCTGGAGTAACAGCAAAGATTGTTAGGAGGCTTAAGGAGGCTAACAAGTGAGAGCAGAGCAGTATACCCTGCACCTACTGTTCCATCAGTCATAATTACCGCTAAACTATTATGTAATGCACTTGTTAAATGGCTCTCATGGGGTCCAAGTGTAAAGGGGGCTTTTCTTAGTCGTGGCAGTCCCTCGCTCATTGGCATGATGCTGATACTCTGTGTTACATTTCAGAAGCCCACTTGCTAGTGTTGCATGAATTTTAAGAGTTCCTCACCCCAGTCTCTGCCCACTCTGTAGATACGATTCTAAGGAACTTCCAGTTTCACAGACTCTGAGGCCAGGCGGAGGGCGCCAGGAGCAGGGACTTGACCATGGTTCTGGAGCTGAGACTGGAATCCAAGGCTTCTGATCCCAGCCCCCACCGCATGCAGGGGATGGCTGCCCGGCTGACCCTGCCAGACAGAGCTCCCATTCTCTGTCTGGAGCAGAGGATGGGAGGAGGTGGAGGCTGCCTGGGCCTTGTTGTTTACTAACACTGCCTGAGCATTTCCCCGGTGCCTCCCCAGGGAGGATGGGCCGGGGGCTTCTCTCGGGGAGCTGCTCTGGAACTGCCAATGAGGCTCCTGTGTCCTGACTCCTCCAACAGGTCCCATCTGATTCCACTCTGGAAAGCCCTTTTGAAGAAATGGCCCTGGTGAGGGGCGGCTGGCTGTGGAGACAGAGTGAGTGACTGAGGGCCCTGCCTTTGTCCACCCTGTACCGTATCCTGGGACAGGGGTGTGGGAACTGTGTGTTAGGCCAGCAAAAGTGAATCCTCTCCCAGGACATCAGAGCCCTCTACCTTCTCCTTTGTGCTTTCCCCTCTGCCTGATGTCCTTCTCCTTCCCAAGTGCTCAGCAAGAGTCTACTTAACTCCTCAGGGCCCAGTCCAGAGTCCCTGCTTGGATGAGTCTGCCCCAGCTTTTCCTTACTCCTCAGCCTGCCCCTAGCTGGGTCAGAGGCTCCCTCTTCAGCACCCACAATGATCTGTAATGTAACTGTTATTACCTGTGGCTCTCCTTACTCCCCTGCTCAATACTGGCCCTGTGCTGTGAGCTCCCAGGGCAGGGTCTGGATTCAACTCTGTATGTATCCATAACACCCTGACCCAGGGCTAGACACAAGGCAAGGCCCCAGAACAAAATGAAAAATCCTTCTGCTTGGGAATCCATAAAGCTCTAAACAGCCCTATTATGCTTTTCCCTTTTCCTGTTAGGATTCCACTTGCAAAAGGTCTGAAGCTATAGCAGTCTGAGGCTTCCAGGGTCATAATCTGAACAAGAGCTAAAACAGTCCCTGCCGGGTTTCAGGACCTGTGTGGGGAGTTAAAACCCCAGTCTGGTGGTGGCAGAATGACAGAAGTGACTCACACAAGCCGAGATGAGATGGAGGCTCAGAGTAGAGAGAAGCCTTTGACCTTGAAGAGACCTTGGGCTTGGCCTTAGGAACTCCTAAGCAATGAATTTGATCATTCATTCACTGTTTAACACAATTATTGAGCCTCCACTATGTATCAGGCTAGTGGGAGGCAGAGAGTAAGACAAAAAAAAAAAAAAGCCCTGCCCTCATTTCAGGAGGTAGATAGACAAGGAAGAAGTTAAACACTGAGCACCAGCCTGCCTTGTGGTCTGGACTGTTCTGCAGGCTCCATCCTCCGCCGCTGGAAGCGAAACTGGTTTGCGCTGTGGCTCGATGGAACTCTGGGATACTACCATGATGAGACAGCACAGGACGAGGAAGACCGCGTGCTCATCCACTTCAATGTCCGTGACATAAAGGTCGGCCAAGAGTGTCATGGTAAGCAGAAGCCCTTCTTCTGTGGCACTGGGACCACAGGCAGGGCTCTCCCATTGTGTCTGAGAATAGCTGCAAATGGAAGGCTCTTGAAACTCTCCAGGAGCTTTGCAGACAGGCACTGCTTCTGGGCCTTTGTGAACTCCAGTTTAGTTAGGTCTGAAGTGAGAAACCTGTCCTTTGTTGAGTTTCTCCCTTGTACTGTGTTGCAGAGGTTAAAGTCAGATGCACTGGCATTAGGAACTAAATGAATGTAAAATAAAGAGGCCAAAAGAAGTGACTGTCTCAGTCACATAGCACACCTCCCAACTCTTCAAGGTGCAGCCCACAATTATACCAGGGTAACTGAGAGATGTGCCTAAGAAGCCAGTAATGCAGAGTTGAGGAGAGAAAGAGTAGAGCAGAATCCCAAGAAAGTGGATATAATCAGAGAAAGCAATGGCCAGTAAACAGAAGTCAGCTCTTGCTCTTGTTCCTGATTACTGGCAGGACCTGGGGCCTGTGGAAAGCTCATATATGTGTGTCTGCTTCCAGATGTGCAGCCCCCAGAGGGCCGGAGCCGTGACGGGCTGTTGACTGTGAACCTAAGGGAGGGCTCCAAACTGCATCTGTGCGCAGAGACCCGGGATGATGCCGTGTGAGTGGCTCCCAGGAAAGGATAGATAGGCTCTCAGGGAATGCAACCAGAAGCCCCCTCCTCATTGGGTCTTCAGGTCCCTGGAACAGGGGATAAAGACCTGACAGCAAAACTGTGTCCTGGAGGCTGGGTGGAGGAGATCTGAATGAGTCCTGGGGATTGGTGTTGGCTGTGATGAGCTCCGTGTGTGGAGGTGGAGGGTGCCCAGGGCCTGCAAGAGTGTGGGGTCGGAAGAGGTTAGTGATGACAAGTGAGCAAGGCTGGTCAGATTCAAGAATCTGTCAGCCTCACCTGGGTGCTGTGGAGGTGCAGCCAATTGTATCCTTAAGGGACCCTCCCTCCTGCTCCCTGAGTAGATGCTCTGGCAGACGGGCTTGGATCTGAAGGAGAGACCTGCCTACGGAGGCAGCTGCCCGGGCACCATAACAGGGCAAATCCAAACCCGGCTCTGGGGCAGGTGCCATCTGCTCCCACACATTCCTTCCCTTCCTACTCTTGACTGAGGAGTCCAAGTCTTTGTGCTAGAGGATGGTGAAAGAGATGGGTGTGCAGGAGTGGGGGGGAGCTGAGCTCTAGGCAGACAGCACAGAGCAGCCTTGTCCACCCCAGCCAGCTGCCATGGCAACCAATAAAGGCCCAATTGTCCATTGTCCACCGGACATTCCTGGGGCTCTGGGGTCACAGCTTTGGGGAACTGTGCTCCTAGGATTGGGATGGGAGGTGGGCTGCAGCTGGAAAACCTGCTCAGGCATGTTAGAGTGGGAAGAGCCCTCCGAGACCCCCAAGTCCAACTGTCCTCTGTGTGGATGGGGCAGCTGGAGCTTCTCACGAGGAAAGGACTACAGAGTGGATTAGTCTGACCCAGGCTGCATCTTGTGACAGGCAGGGAAGGGCTTGCTTTTGTCTACCTGAGAGAATCAGAAGGCTCTTCCCCTTCAGAAGAAGCTGGGACTAAAACCTGCTTTAAGGAGGAAAACCTAGAATACGAGAGCCCCGAACTCCCTTCCCTCAAACTCTCTCCTCATGGTGTGATGGGGTTTGCTTTGCAGAGCATGGAAGACGGCGCTGCTGGAGGCAAATGCCACCCCGGTGAGCCCCATTCTCCTTTCCTCCCAGCTCCATGTGCCATGGAATCATAGATGACTCAGACTCGGTCTCCACCTGCCAGGGGCTCTTGAGTTAGCGGGCACAGACTTATACAGACTTGGTTACCCTGAGTCCATGTGGAAAAAGGGGAGAGGCCAGCCAGCTGACACCCCAAGAGCTAGCTGAATGTGAAATAAAGGAGAGAAGAGAAGCTTCCCTGAAGACTTGAAGGGGGTGACATGGAAGTGAGGGAAAAGGGACTTTTATGGAGCAACTGTCATGTGCCAGTCACGGTAAAGGTATAATTCTAGAACACCTAGATCATTCCCTCTCTGCAGATAATAAGGCTGAGATCCACATAACAAATACTTAGCCAGTTCCTACTATGTGCTAGCCTTTGTGCCAAGGTTCAGGCATCAGAAGTAAACCAAGGGAATATGGGCTTTTTCCCCCCTGGATTCAGCCCAGTGAGGAGCTAGATGTGAAACAACTAATTAGCAATTCCGTCTCAACAGTGGCCTGTCCAGGTGGAAGCTCAGGTGAGGCTTAAGCTGAGACTCAAAGCACAAGCAGAAACTAGATAGAGGGTGTAGGGATGTGGAGAAGGGAACGATTCTGCCTGCAAAGGGAGAACTGAGAGGGGTAAAGGTGTTGGCAGGTTGAGGAGCAGAAGGAATAGGGGGTGGCTGGAGCTCAGGGAGAGTCAATGAAGAAGAGAGGTTGCCAGGGTCAGCCCTGGGGGGCTTGTGGTAAACATGTTGGTTTCTTCTGAGAGCATCAGGAAGGCTTTGACAGTTTAAGCAAAGGGATGCCATGATCAGACTGGATCAGATCAGGTTTGCCATTTTAAAAAGACAGGCTAGTAGGTAGGAAATGAAATGTAAGGGAAGAGTAGGTACCCTGGGACCAGTTAGGAGGCTTGGGCAGTGTCTCTGGTACAGGCTGGAGGTCTGGGCTAAGGCGTTGCTGTAGAGATAAGCTGAGGACTGAAGGAGCTGTAAGTTTGAATAGCTGCCAAGGAGGCCTAGTGTGGCCTCCACCCCCACCTGCCGGATCACAGAACCTACAGCTGCTCCTGTCTGCCACAGTGGAGCCTCCTCTCAGCTAGAGAGAAAGTCCACAGGGAAGCAACAGAGGAGACTAGGCCACACTTAGAAACTCCTTTGGGGCTCCACCTGCTGGGAGCACCTCCTTACATCATTTCATCTTCCAGCCACCCTGACGGGGGATGTCTGGGATTTGGTATTATTAGGGCTATTTTATAGGAAAGAAGCTGAGGCTCAGAGAAGGGACTTGTCCTAAGTCGTAGTGCTCAGCCAGTGGGAAAGCCTGAATTAGAGGCTGGGTTGGTGAGGCTCTGTGAGTAAGTGTATGTGTGTGTGTGTGGTGAAGGCCCACAGCTGGCCTGGCCACAGGGTTTAGCATGGAGGGAGTAACACAGGAGATGTGACCTCTGGGGTCATCTGCCCAGGGCCTCAGAGTCCAGCTGGAGGAACTGGACTTTTCCTGAAGGTTGCGAAAGACAGCGGGAGGGCTGCTTGGAGCTTCCAGGTGGAGAGTAGTGAGGAGGCTGGAACAGTTGTCACCAGGGGAAGAGACTCCAGTTGGTCTACCTGAGCTGTGAACTCTAGACTGCCTCTGTGTAGGGCTGATGGGTTCCATGAAGAGGCGGAAGGAAGGAGGTGAGAGCTGACCGTTCTGTATCTGTGACTCTATGAAGCTGTCCCGTCCCTCTTCTGCTGTCCACCCTCCTGCTGCCTGAGACCATTACTCTACCCTACCTTCTTGTGCTCCATACACACGCGCATCCCTGGGGGCCCAGGGCTTACGAGGCATGCTTGTGCCTCTGTCTTTGTGCCCTTGTCTGCCTGCGTCTGTGCTCACCTCTGTGTGTGTAAGCTTCTGCTCATGCCTGTGTAGGAGTGACCTGTGCTGTGTCCCTCTGTGAGTGATAGCTTCCGCTCCATTCTGGGTAGAAGCCTCAGGAAGGGTCCTTGACTCTGGCTGTACCAGGGAACATGGAGCCCAGGGACGTGGAGTCAGGGGCGAGGCTGGGGTGTTGGTGATGGAAGTGGCCAGGAGCATGAGAAGGCAGATCAGGTCTACCCCATTCTCCCTGCAGCCTGGAAGACCAGCTGTATGAAACAAATAGAGTAGGTTGGAAAGAGGCTGCTGGCCAGGTTCCTCTGGCAGCCATCAATCCTCTCTTGTCTCCCACCTTGTCATGCGCTGAAGAAGAGCCCCACCCTTCCCACCACCACCACCACCACCACCCCGTCCCAGCCCAGCAAACATGCAAGAGCTCCACTTTCTCCAGGTGTAAAGGGCCTCTGACACATCCCTCCCTTCCCCCCTCTTGGGTTTCTGCGGTTTGAGCAGGCCCCAGCTGGAGCCACCGTCCCACCCAGGAACCGCCGGGTTTGCCCCAAGGTCAGGTGCGTGACCCGCTCATGGAGCCCCTGTAAAGTTGAGAGGCGGATCTGGGTAAGTGCTGGCTCATTCCTCCTGCCTCCTTTCTGGCCACTAGAATGAGTATCCAAAACAAGGTTGCCTCCTTTCTCTGCTTGCAAACATGCCATGGCTCTCTGGCTCTTACGGGATGCCAAATGCAGCGTGGCTTTCGAGGCCTGTGGAATCTGCTGACCTCACCTGCCACATCCCCTCGTGCCTGTGCCAAGCCACCACTGCTCCCTCTGCCCTGCTGCTCCACTCTCCCTTTCCAGCCACTGTGCACGCGTGCTGTTCTCCGCTTTATACTCTGCTGCTTCATTCACCTCTCAATTTCTTCTCGAAGGCCCATCCCAAAAGCTACCACCTCCAAAGTGAGGACTTCCCAGACTTCAGGCACTGTCACTGTCACTGCCACAGCAGATGCCACTGTTACTTAGTGCTGTCTTTATTTGCTGGTTTATTCCTATCTGGTTTTGCCTTACTTGAGACCTATAACTTCCTCCAAGGCAAAGACCAGGTTTTAACTAGCTCAGCCACTATGGAGCCCGGCACGGGGGTGGATACAGACGAGATGTAAACTCAGTGCTCAGTGATGGGGACAATCTACTCTGTCCTCCTACTCCTAGCACACAGGCATGTGGCACAAATAGGTCTCAGACAATTTTTACTGAATGAGGGAGGAGAAGAGGAAAAGACAGGAAGGAGGGAGGAAAACCTCTATGTGACATTACTGTGACTCACTGTAATTTAGTCTAGTTCTTTCTCTCCCCTACCTGAATTTTTCTCCAAGCAGAACTTGGACCTGAATCCTTTCTCTATCCCCAGCGCTGAGCAGTGAGCAGGGGCTCAATTAGGACATTGTGGTCTTAGAGCCACCTTGAATTCCACTGTGCTCAGTGGTGCTGTGTTAGAATTGCTTAGGACTAAAACAACAACTGTTCATGTCCTGCCTCTTGATGTCCAGATTTCATAGATCTGGGGTGTGGCCTAGGAGAGCAGTAGCTTTAAAAATTGTTCCTGGTGATTCTAACAGGCAGAGCCCCTGAACCTGGAAGCCTTGGCCCACCTCGTTACAGAGACGTGATTCTGCTGGATTCTCACGTTACCTTGAGCGAGAGTAGTGTGGGGAAAACTTTGCAAGTGAGGAGGCTGAAGCTCCAGGAGGTTACTGGACTTGATATGTGTCAATGAGTTCCTCAGAGACAAGTCTGGGACTTCCAGTCATCGTTCTGAGGCTTCCTGCATACCCCAACCTAGAATACAAGTTTGTTTAAAGTGCTGATGTCAAAATGCAGGACTTAAGAGACTGAGGCTTATCTGAAGTGGGTAATTTACACACAACCCCCTGATTGGTCAACACTGTCCCAATGCGCAGGAAGGGCAAAGACTTCGAAGAGAGAGAGGATCAGAGAGCAAATCCTCAGGTTCTGTCCATGAGGTCTCTTGGGGTGACCCCACTAGTTGCCAGGAGACCTGCATGAGTTTACTTCTGGGCCTCCCAGACTGGAGGGTAGAAACAAGCATCTCAGGGGCAATGAGGTGGTGTTTTCCACCCTCTCCAGGGCCTCAGAAGGCCATGGGCTCCCTGCAGCTACAACACAGGCAGAAGCTTTGGACTTAGATTCCAAAACATCAGTGGATAGGAGTGCTTCATTCTGCTGGCCCTTTCTGTGTTTGGAGCCCCAATCTGACCACACCAATGAGCCTCCCTTGGGACTGAGGACCAACACTATTACTTGTCTCAGTTTCCTGCACTGCCCAGGGACTGTTTTTAGTCCATAACTTGAATCTCATTCAACTCAGAGTTGGGCAACTTTAGTTCCAGTTTAGCTCTGTAGTTGAGTCACTTTAGCTAAATCCAGTAAGCATTTCCTAGGCCCCTGGCATATTCCAGTTGGGTCTGATTGAGCTTGGAGGGGTCTCCGTGTGTGCTGGGAGAAAACTCACAGGGAAACAACACATTAGCATTGATCATAGTGTGAGGGAGGGCGGTCTGAGGGCTGTGGGTATCCAGATGGACACCAGAGCCTGGGCTTGAGGAGAGCCATACCTGAGCTGATTCTGAAAGACAAATTCGATAATTGAGTAAGGACAGGTAAGGAGGAGTCACTATCGAAGGAAATGGCTTGGAGACGAAGTCATGAGGTGTGCTTGGAGAATGCCCCTTTATAGCTGAATTTCTCAGGAGAAATGTCACAGCACGTCAGTGACCTTTACCTCAACCATTCTTCAGCCTTCTGTGGTCTGGCTTCTTCTCTCCTATGATTTTTTTTGAAAAGCATTTTTCAAAAGCTAGGTTGCTAAAACCACTGGCTTATTCTCTTGGCACTGGCCAAAAGGATGGACAGAAGGGCATAGTGAGCAAATAAAGCCATGCAACCTGGTGGCTGGTGGGCTATGAAAGGCAAGCGTGCAATGACAGAGGTGCCAGCCCGATTCCTTGGTTCGAATGCGTAGTGGTAGCGTTTACAGAGAGAAGCACTGACAGGAAGAGAACACACTGGGGAGAGGAGGAGATGTAATCACTTTGAGGTAGTGGAGTTTGAGACAACCTGGGCATCTGATGGCAGTTGAACCACTCAGGTGTGAAGCCCTATGAGCAACAGATATAAAAAGGCTAAGAGGAAGGATCCAGAAGAGGAGATTTTGCCACTTCTCTAGATATGCTGCCACGTGAGTAAAATAAGGGGTTTAGAATAAGTGTTTCTATTTAAACCAGAATATATTTATTGGTTCCTTCCATTCACTAAGCCCTGTTAATGACACAGATTAATAGGTTATTGCCCAAAGGTAGTTCACACTAGGGGGTAGGAAGGGAGAGACAAGAGAAAAGATAACAAGGCACAAATGTAGTCCATAAAGAATTCAGGAAGTCTAGGTATGGTGGTGCACACCTATAAGCCCAGCACTAGGGAGACTGAGGCAGGAAGATCTCTGAAAGTTCAAGGCCAGCCTGAAGTACATAGGAAGATGCTGGTTTTTTAAAAAAAAAAATCAGGAAAGATTTATTCTTAAGACCAGGTAGGATTCCTAGAGTGGGTGACTTTTGACTTAAGATTTGAACTGCTGGTAGAAATCCAGCTGAGAATTAAGGTAAGTAGGAAGGAAATTGCAGAGAAAGCACCGACCATTTTCTGCTCAGTCCCAGCTCTGGCACTGTGAGAATAATGCCTGGAGGTTACACATATGGATGCCTCCCTCCAGACCCAGCATGCAGTAGCTGCTCAGTAATAGTTTAGTTACTAGAGTTCCTTCCCATTGCCCATCCTTTTTCCCTTCTGTCCTCAACCTTTTGTTTCCTTACTGGGGTTTGGCCTAGACCCTCCTTGGTCTAGGAGAATGATCAATCCAGTTTCTCTAAGTCAGATCATTGTACAGTTGCTAGCAAATACTTGGCTACCCATGAAGAGAGAGGCTGGGGAGATAGCTCAGTGTCACAAATGCCTACCAGGCAAATACAAGGTCTTAAGTTCAATTCCTGGTACCCAAAAAAAATGAAACAAAAGCCCAGACCCATGAAGAGAAATTGGAAATAGTAGAAAAATTTTTCAGGCAGACCAGGGCAGCAGAAAGGGCATGACTTGGGAACCGGATGAGAGCAGAACCTTTATTATTACTATTATTATTATTAATCAGTACAGGGGGATCAAACTCAGGACCTTGTACTTGTGAGGCAGGTGCTTATGCCCCTGAGCTATCTCCCCTGCCCAGGAAGCAGAAAATTTAAAAACAAGGACTTTGTGAGAGGCAGGTCCTCTCTCCTGAGCTTATTGGTACCTGGGGACCCATTTCTAAACTCTAAAAGGAGGCCTTCTGGGATGGGGATTGGAGGAGGGAGGAAGCGAGGAGTGGGGGGCCAAACCCAGGCCAGGGAGTTCCAGGGCAGCTGACCAGGTCGGATTCCCCAGGTGCGTGTCTACAGCCCATACCAGGACTACTACGAGGTGGTGCCCCCCAATGCCCACGAGGCCACATACATCCGCAGCTACTACGGCCCGCCCTATGCAGGTAAGCCCCTGTGCAGCGCAAAGCCTGCCTAGATCCAGCATCAGGCCCTGCCCACCGGGCCAGTTGGGACCTGGCCTCACGCTTTGGGTGATCCCAGATTTTCCACAGCTGGGAGTTCCACAAGCCCTTTCCCGTCCTGTGATTCGAAATAGCCCTCCCTACCTTAGATCAGACCAGCTCTTCAGACCGGAGGCCCCCCCACTCAGCCAGGGACTCTCGGTACCGTCCCTGAGCTGATAGCGACCCCTGGTGGTTAATACGGTGACTGCAACCTCTTCTCGCTCCAAAGCCTGGGCTATGGAGGCCTCAAGTGCGGCACCCTGATGCTTAAAATCTTGATCCTGGAGTTGCCCCGCCACTCAGCCCTGGCCCCACAGTCCCCGCACGTTTGAGGCAGATGCAAAGCCTAGAAGCCGCGGGAATGGAGCCCTCAGCACATCAAGGGCTCGGTGTCCCCGGCTGGGAAGCAGCAGAATGGGCTCCGCGCCTTAGAGTTGACTTGGGCTGGAGTCACGCTGATCGGTGACTCACAGACGAGCTGTTCCTTCCCGTGAAATCAGATTCTCTGGCTCTCCGCAGGTCCCGGGGTGACACACGTGGTGGTGCGAGAGGACCCCTGCTACAGCTCGGGCGCCCCGCTGGCCATGGGCATGCTGGCTGGGGCTGCCACGGGCGCAGCGCTGGGCTCGCTCATGTGGTCGCCCTGCTGGTTCTGAACCTTGGGACTCCGGGCTCCGGACTCTGCGCTTCCCGCTACCCTCCCTTACCTGCTGGTCCCCCACCCCACCCCACCCCACCCCCACCCCCCGCACCCACTCTGACCCGGTCCTCTCTGTGAGCCTCTGCTGGTCTTGTACCGTCTCTCCTTTTCTCCCACTCGCCTCTCCCAAGCCCAGAAGAAGCTATCATCTCAGGCGTGAACATGGCTTGAAATCCCCACATCCAGACTCCCCAGAAATCCCTTATAGACACAGATGCATGTATTTCCTCCAAACGCACCAGGAGACAGCAAACAACTTCATTTGGCTTCAAATTCCCCGGGCTCTGGTGTGACAACGGTGAATAGGGCCCCCTGCTCTCTCCTGGGAAAGCATCAGGCCGGGTGAGGGGAACGGGAATAAACAAACACTTAGGTTACCTGTCCTTTGACAAGGCAGGGGAAGGGAGGAAGCAGGTAGGTGGGAGTGCTGCTGTTGGCACATCCAAAGAACTAAAGGGGAGGTCATGGGGTGGGAAGGGTGGTCATGGTGAGCTTTGGGCTAGGAAGCTTGCCAAGTAAAGGGGTGATGTGAGTTTTTCATAGAAGTCTCATGACTGTACCTATAATGAGTGTTTTTCCTGATTTGTTAGTACTGACCCAAAACACTCAGTTTAGTTCCATTTTTCCTACTAGCAGATTCCTAGGCCCCTGTCCCCCATGACCACAACTGAATTGAGCCTGAGGACTTCTGGGTGGAGGCAGGTGGGCTCCAGCCTTAGCAAGTTGCCTGCATCAGGAAATGCCTTTCTGATCCCTAGAGCTGTCTATTGCTGTGACTTTCACCATTTCCTGCTTTGTGTCTTTCTTAATTCTGGGGAGATGGCAGTGTTTCCCTCTAAGACCTGATCTAAGTTTGTACCAGCCTGGGAAGATCCCCTGCCATGTGCCTGCCTGCAATTTCTCCCCCAGTCCTGTCCTAGTCACCAGTAGAAATGCTAACACACTTTCCCAGGACCTGTGTCATCCACTAAAATTCCCTAGTTGACTGGGACTCTATTGGCTCAGCTGCAGAGATTATTAATAAAGATGTGGTTGCCTCTAGAACTGGCTCTGGCTTGTTTTGTTCCCCCAGGACACCGTGCTTTCCTGAAACACCTCTGTGACCCAGCATTTACTAGAACCTTCTATGATAGGAGGCATGGATGCTGAGGTCAGGCAGCACTTGTGTTACCTGAAAAGTTTGGGGCAAGTCACTGTCTGGACCTTGCTTTCCCTGTTCACTAGGTGGCGGGTTGAAGCTGGTCACCCTGAGGGTCACAAGGAGAGGTTGTTGGGGTCTCTGTTGTCTAAGCTGATGGATGATGCAGAGCAATCCACCTGCTGAGAGGCCTGTAGCACGGGGATCTTTCTCAATGAGTCTGGCTTTTTTTTTTTTTTTTAATGTATTTGGTTCAGGGTCTCATTACACAGCTCAGACTCATAGTGATCCTTGTGTTTTCATCCTGCCCAGTGCTGGGGTTACAGGCGTGTGCCACCACACACGGACTCAGTGAGTTTCCATCCTAGAGTTGAATCAATGAATTATTTTTGTAGAGACCACGGGCAGGAAACAGCCTGCTTCAGGCCTTTTGAGATTATAAGGGACAGAAATTCCTTGCTCAAACTGATTTAGGCCAAGAGAAAACACTGGGATGCACAACTGCTTCCAACTGAATTGGGGAAGCTTCAGGGTCAGGAAGTGGAAATTATTTAAGCCTTAAAGGATAAGTAGGGCTTGGCCATCTGAGAATACAGGGAGGGTGGAGGGTTTTCCATGTAGCAAGATCGGATGGAAGAACCAGCACCAGCAAAGGCCCTATACCCGCAAATGCCGTGAATTTTCAGTATCAGTCTCATGCCAGCTGCATGCTGAGGAGGGGTGGTAGGTGGTTGGCGTATGGTTGAGACTGGCATCCAGGGAACCCCACAGGTCAGGCTCATGAATACATGGCAACCTGGGAAGCAGCAGTGGCATAGGCAAAAGATGGGCATAAGGGCCCTTGAGAAGCACAAAGTCTGTGAGCGTTTGCTGTCAAGGGTCACACACTGCATGTGTGCACAGGCCTGAGCTGAGCTCGGAGGACCCAACAGCAGATCAGACCCAACAGCAGCAGCCATGCTTTGCCACCTCAGCATACTCCTGAAGGATGCCTCTGAGATGAGCTCCGGGAACGTGCCTACTCTGCAGCCCGCACTCCAGGGCAGAGACCTAAGACTCTTTCAGGGTCTAGTTAGTGTGTAGGAAGAGCCCAAGCCAGCCAGATTCTTTCCCATGATTGTAGACCAAACAGGTGCCAGGGAGCTGCCAGGCAAGGTGTTTGATTTTCCTGGGCAGAACTGGCAGCATTCTCATGCACTGCTCAAGCCTGTCCTGCGTTATCTATTGCCTAAACTTCTACCATAACCACAAAGCTAGTTGTTACCACCCTTATCTTACCTACAGAGAAACAGATGTAGAAAGTGAATTGTCCAAAGGCATGCTTTTAAAAACAGAGGAAACAAGGGCCGGTGAAATAGCTCAGCAGATTAAAGCACCTACAAGCAGGCACAGGGGCCAGGGTTTCGATCCCCAGGCTTGCTGTGCCAGCCCCACCCCCAGGGCAAGCTGAGACAGCAATTGAGACTGGATGTTTGGGCCACGCACCTACAATTCCAGCTCTTGGGATGCTGTAAACAGGAGGATCACTATAAGTCTGATCTAGCAGTGAGACCTTGATTACCCTGTAGACCCTTCCCTAAAATACAAAATAATAATAATAATAATAATAATAATA
>NDGM010990406.1:0-11247 GCA_002564305.1 Octomys mimax | reverse complement strand
AATGTATTTAGTACAGAGTCTGCAGGGTTTCATTACAGAGATCTGACTCATAGTGATTCTTCTGTTTTCAGCCTTCCAAGTGCTGAGATTACAGGTGTGTGTCACCATGCCTAGTCTCATTTGCCCTCTCAGCATGCCCAGGGGTGGGGCCCACATGGCAGCTTTTACTTCTTAAAGGCTTCTTGGGCTCTTTCTTTTCCACCTAGTGGGCTGAGGGGTGCCAAGGATGGAAAGATCTACACCTCTACACTGAGGGGTGTAGAAGCATTTTGGAAGAAGACCTTTACAAAGCTGGAGGATCTGGGCCTGTGCCTGTGCTGGACCTTGCCTGAGACTGATGGGTGGCCTGCTGATGTAGCTGAAGCTGTGTTCAGCCTCTACTTTGCATGCCAGCATGCAGAAACCAACTACAGATGATACTGAGAATTCATTTTTCCTTTTTGCCCAAGTCACAAGGGGTAAAGATATTTCCTTAGGCCACACATATGCTCTAGATAAAAACAAGGGAGGGCACTACTTTTATTTATGCAGGGATCTCATGCTGTGTGTTTAAGTACACATTTGGTTTTGTGTTAAACCCAGTTGGACAGAGAATCTTTTTGTGCTAGGTGCCAAATTTAAGACTCGACAATATTGGGTGCTGGCAATCATTCATGGAGTGAGTGAGAGGACTTGGAATGGCAGATTCAAAAGCTTGGGCTCAATAGTGAAGGCAACTGAGAACCCAGCTGCCATATCCAGGGAGACACTGATTGCTCCTCAAAACAAAGTCCTAGTAGGTAGACAGCCAGCATGGAAGAATGGGTTTAGGATACATGAGGCAGAAACAAACCAAAGGAATTTGTGATTGTCCTTCCTCATGTCCTGAGATCTCCGCCTGGTCAGCCTTCTTTATTCCACCTTACTGAGTAGTCTTGTATTTTTTTCTATGTGCTTTAAACTCCACTTCAGAGAAAAGTACAGAGAAGGACATTTATTCTATTTTTCTGATGAGATCAGGAGCGTTCAGGGTGGTACAGCTGTAGACATATTTTTCTGGAAGTGGAAGTCGCCATCAACCTTTAGCTCCCCAACTTATCCTATCCCTGTCAGTGCTAAGTGGAGACTAATTAGTACTATTGTTATTTTTTCTGGCCAGGAAAACATCCTCTTCGATGCATGGGCAACAGTGGCATCTGTAGATCCTCTTGCAAAAAGAATGAGCAGCCCTACTACCACTGCAGAAATTATCAACCTTGCTGTCTCCAGTCCTACATGAGGATAAGCATTACTGGCGCAGAGGCAAATGATGGCTGGTCTTATGGGAACCACTGGCCCCAAATACCTTGAGTCCTGGCCACCAGAGTCCTCAAACTTTCTGGGAACCTAGATCTGCTGTTAACCTCCCTCATTAAAATTCATGCACCTGCCACTGTTTTCTGTCTTTTATTCACTGGAATCCACAGTGAAAGATTAGGTTCTTTCAGGGTAAGAGGAATCTTACTGTAGAATCTTACTGTAGCTTGTGGCAGAGATCTGGAGTGATGAACAAGAAGACTAGACCAGCCAGGGAAGATGGGAGAGAAAGTGGACTGAATTAGGCAGGATTAAGTCCCTGCAGGACTTAGACAAGTCCTAGGCTGAGTGGGATGGATGTGTAGAGCAGTGGGGAGGAAGCTTGTGGACATGTTTGGCTTAACACATGGAGGACCTTCCTACCAACAGCACTGGTAGAATGTGGAACATGTTGTCTTATCAAAGTTTCAAGGTGTGGCTTGGGGCTCTATTTGATGGTTATTACAGGAGGAGCTTGAATATTATTTGCTGTTGTTATTCACTATTGTTAAGGTCTTTCCATTCCTGAAAATTTAAAAGAATTACTCCTGCAATTACAACCAACACCAGATTTTAACATAAGATTCTAATTTTATTTTTGTATTTTATGCTTCACTAGTATCTTATTTCTTTTTCTTTCTTTAATTGAAAATTTTGTCAAAAGGAGAATATTTACCTTTGGCCATTGTCTTTCTCTGCTCCTCTGACTCTCCAACTCATTATAATTTGCTTTTTTCTCTGGTTATTCTACAGAACTGACTCTGACCCAAGTGACCAGTGGAGCACCTTTCAGAAAGTTTTGGGATGTTGTTCTACTTGTGCCTCACTCTGCTTCTGGCAGCATTTCCACCTTGAACTTGTGACTTCATTCATTGTTTCCTTAACTGTTAGGCTCCTCTTTTACTTGTGGGGCTTCTTTTTTCCATTTGTGCTCTTATAGTTCTTTGAGGTTACTCTTCTATTCTGAGAATTAAACACCCTCCATATTCCTAGGGGAAAACTGTTAGTTTTACAGCTATGTTAACAAATAAAAAGAAAGTCTTTTAAACTTTTTTTTTTTTTTTTGCTGATCAATGACAACTGTCTTGAATGAACACAGCTCTAATAACTCATTGTCAGTGACAGAAATATGCTTTCAAATCATTTTCCAATGATCTCTGAATTTCTTGCACACCATGATTGACCCATTCCCATGTCTGTAGGCAACACAACTTCATTCTCAAATGCTCCTACCAAATGCTACAAAGGTTCAACAGTCTGCTCTGCTTAATGAGCCTAAGCCTGGCCAGTATGGTTCTCCTAAATTTCAGGAAGTAATTGTTTTAGCATTTTAGGTTTAGAGTTAGCAATGTTTTCATCCTTTGATGATAATCTTTCTCCCTTCCTCCTATGCGCTGCCCACCCTCTTGTACAACAAAGCTTAAGATCTAGAGAAAAGTCCTGGTTCTAAACCTGTGTTCCAGGAAGGATATTGGTCTAAGAACCCAGGTGGCCTTGTTATTGAGAAAAATTTCTAAAAATAAGTTCACTAAAATATGCAACAAAACATCTTAAGCATTCTTGACTTTGCAAGAAAGTAAGGCCAAGAACATCAAGGCCAAGTGCAAGCAGACTCTCTTTTGATGGCAGTAGGTAAAACTGGCTTTTGTCTTGAAGACATGTGTTTGAATTAGGTGAATTTGAGTTCTGGGTGCTCTCACTTTGGGGTGGGCAGAGCAAGGGAGGCAGTGCCTAGAGTTTGACAAGGTGTGAGCCGCCCTAGTAGGAGAACCCTACATATTCCCTAGTCCCGAAAGTATGACATACACATGTAAGGACAAACCAGTTGCACATTCCTTCTCTCCTTCAACAGATGTTCTAAGGAATATTGCTTTATTTTAAACTTTGGTCCTTAGAAAAAATTTTCACTGAAAATTTATAACCTCAAACTGACCTTTTTTAGAGTCTCAGCCTGACTTCATGGTATATGGGTGGTTTTAAAAAAATCCAACTGAACCAATAATCTAGTTTAAAGTTGATTTAAGATTGTAGTGCCAAGATTTCTGACAGAAGTAAATGATGGAGTAAATCTTTAACTGAAGACTCAACTAATTTACTTGAATAAAGTTCTAAATGAAAATGAGCAAATCAGAACATCAAATCAAAAAACATCCAGGGAAAGAGTGCACAATAAATTAAGGCCAGAAAAAAAAAATATGCCAGAGACTGAGACCTCCAAAGACTCTCACTTATCAATTGTCAGAATAGTTAGCAGGTTTGAAAAAATAAAGTTCACAAGGCCTGACTTTCCCATTATGATATGGGCATTGTAAAAGTAGACTCTTGAATAATAAGATGAGAATTGTGAAGAAGCATTCCAATGTCAGGTGGAAATTATATGTTCAAAACTGAGACTTCGCAGGCCCAGAAAGTGTGAGCTACAAGAGCAGGCAGCTGAGTGGCTTTTGGCATCCATTCCTGCTTTTTCCTTTCTCCATCATACACTAGTGGTGTCATGTAGAATTTCCATGATTAACTGACCAAGGAGGAAAAATCAATGCCAGGTCTGTGGTGTGGTCTGCGTGGTACTCTGGCACTGGCCAGAAGCGTTGCGTTATATCCTGATGTAGGAGGAGCTCTTAAAGACAGTGGTTAGGGAAATACTTCTAGGAGATGCAGGAATATCCTAGTATAGGAATCTCTAATAATCATTATTAGTGGAAATAGAGTGAATGGTTTTTCTAGGACTTGGAATGGACCAGCTTAGAACATTTGTAGCAATTAGGTCTGCGATAGTTATGTGTGTGGACCATTGTGAAGGGGACAAGATATTTTCAATGCTATCAGAAGGGTGATAAATAAAGCTCCACATGTGATGAGGGTGGGCCAAGGAAATAGGTGTATGGAGACAGCCTTTCAATTGTTTCTATTTCAATCTTGTAGCAACTGGGACAAAGGAATCTCTCAGCTCAGACCTTCTGGGTCAGCGCATCTCCTACTGTGAGAGATAAGATGGATGTCAGGGCCAAAGTTAGCAGGAAACTGGAGCTTGCATGAGAAGTGTCCGCTGTTCTACAAAGAAAGCTTTTTAATATCAGCACAGCTACTCTCATCAATGCAAAGATTTAGAATTTTTATTTTGACCAGTTATATTTTCACCAGAAGGCAGGATACATGTAAGGAATACACCTGGTAGCCTATAATACATTTGGAAGACAGAAGACACAGGGAAAGATCAGTGTTTGAATATTTAACTAAGTGACTGGGGCTGTGCATTGGTCACCTGCACACAGGAACACTAAGAAAGGGTTAAATCTTGTGGAAACTATTGGGCATTTTAAGAACAGCATTGAAGAATTTGTCATGGGAAGTAATGAGCATTTTAGACTTTTGCAGCTGTTTTTATCTAGAATTACACAGTGGTGGGAGGTAAGGGTGAGTCGTGAGGTATTTCTAGTACCTTAACTCTATGACCTCATCCATGGTTCTGAGATCATTGGTGAATAGCACTGAGCAGTCCTGAAGTGAGAGCCTCCAGGATCAACGTCTGAGCTCCCATTCCCTGTCAGTGTCTGTGCTTCAGTCATAGACGTTTTCTTCAAAGTAGTTGGTAGCAGGTACTGTCATAATCACATCAATAATATCTGCTGGTAAATCAGACCAAGCAGTGGGATTTGTCTTAAGAAGTTGCTTGTCCAAGGATTCTGGGCCACGGATTTTGCTAGCTGGAACACAGCACATGCGATGGTGTCTACAAGCTTCTTTTATTGCTTCTCCATCTTTGCATTGCTTCCTGCAGGTTCCAGATTTGTTCCGGCATTTTTTGCCACCACTGTAGGCTGAAGAATCAAAAGAAAGATCACTGATTTTAGGTTGCTGATATTCTCAGATTTAGTGGCATCACTGTGTTTCCAGCATCCCAGAAGAGCATTGTGGGTAATAATTAGACTATGGTTACAAGACTTTTGGTCAGAAGTGAGCAGTAGCTTATCATCACTGAAAACAAACTGGCTAGTCATAAGGAATTGCAGCCAGTTATAATGAAGCTATCTGGGCCCGTGTCAAGGTATCCACATCAAGAAGTTCGTCTGGTAACTGTGATTGAGTTATTTGCATTGGTTAAAATAATTTGGATACATACTACTGTTAATTATACATGAGCATATAAAATATATCTGTGTAAAGACTATAATAAAATGAAATGCTCATGTACCTGCATTCTGATTAAGGACTAAGTCATTACTAGGAAGTTATAACTGAGTATTTCTATAGGACAGATTTCATTTGTTTTGGGATTAGGCCAGTGATTCTTAAACCCTGATATGCATATAAATCCCACAGAGGCTCTGCTAAAAGGTGACTTGATTGGTGGGGCAGGGCCTGAGTTTATGCTTTCTTAACAAAGTTCTAGGTGGGGCCAGGGATATAGCTCAGCTGCGTAAGCACTTGCCTGGCAAGTACAATACCCCGAGTTCAATCTCCAGTACCACACACACACAAAAAAAAGAAAACAAAAGTTTTAGGTTATGCCAATATTGCCAGTCTATAGACTATACTTCCTGCAGCAAGGTTAGAGGGCATTAAAAAAACCTCAAAAATCTCAGTAAGTTTCAGGTACTCAATATCATACAGTCTATGATTTTGAGCTAAATACAGTACAATTAGAATGAAAAATCCTTTATATTTGGAAATTGGACAATGTGAGAAAGAATAAAACTTAGGTAACAATAGTAAAAAGTAAGAGATAATGAAGTTAGAAGTAAAAAAATCAGAAGACTTCTGGCAAGGCTGAACAGAGAAAAGAGGATGATAACAAACTCAACTGTATGAAACATTGAAATAAACACAGATACAGCATGTTACAAACAAAAGAATAGAATTATCAATAATTGCATGATAATAAAATTGAAAACATAGATTAAATGGCTAAATTCCTAAAAAATTTCCAGGTATGGCCTTGGAAAAAAAATCCCACTAAATTATTAAGTGGTAAGAAATTCAAATAGTAATATGAGACCCTCCTTCCTAAAAGCCTTGGTCCTGATGATTTTTTTTTTCAAATTGTAGTAGGATACACATAATATAAAATTTACACCTTAGCCATTTTTAATTATCGTGAGAATAAATAGAAAAGAGAACACACTAGAGGGTTCAGATTACACACAGTGGCAATGACACTGCACATCCACAAAGAACCATAAATTATTTAGTATGTCTTGCTGAGAAAATTCGCTCATGTTGTAACAAAAATAAAAGTGGATCTATGCATTCCACCTAGGGCTTGAATTTCTGTGTATGAAAAGCTGAATTAAATAGTTATTAGAAGATAATGTCACAGGATTGCTTTGAGACATAAGAATAGGAAAGGATTTCTTTAACAAAAGCACAAAGCACAATGTACAAGGCAAAACATGGTTGAATTTAATTACGTTTGTTGAGTACATATGGTACACCAGGCACTGTTCAAGATGTGAGAGATTGTATACATTCCAAACAAACCAAACTTTCTGCTTTCATGGATATTTTAGTCTTTTCAGCAGACAATAAATAAGACTACAAGTAAGAGAAGAAAGTGAAACACTTTTATGTTTTGATACAGTTAGGTATCGATATGCATGGCAGAGAGCAGTGAAGCAGGTGGGAGATACAGAGTATGTGATCAGAAAACTTGGACAGGATGTCAGAGTGAGCAGAGGGAAGAGTATCAGGCAGAGGTAGTAACTAGTGATCCAGTGGCGGAGTCTGCCTTAAAGTTTAAAAAAGTAAACCAATAAGGCAGCTATCATGAGTTAGAATACGCCAGCTGGAGAGTCATGGGAAACAACACGATGGGGTTTGGCATCACGTAGGTCTCAAGGTCTTCAAAGGGAAGCCTTTCAGACATTTTAGTCAAAGGACAGGAGAAATATAGATTGAAACAATGGAACGAGAGAATTCTATACCTAGCAGACTGGTAAACATGATGCTCAGTGTGGGAGGGATTGTGGTGATCGGAAAAGCTCTCTGTTGGTGAGAGTACGGAGACAGCTCCTTGTTTCCCTAGATGTTGTTGATTTTTATTCTTTGTGCTTATATATAGGCACTGTCCAAAATAAAGAAAGATTTTATTTATTTATTTATTTTTGTATTTAGTACAGGGTCTGTAGGTTCTCACTATGTAGATCGGACTCATAGTGATCTGCTTGTTTTTAGAATCCCAAGAGCTGGGATTACAGGCATGTGCCACCAGGCCATCTCAATCGCCATCTCAGTGCACCCCAGGGATGGGGCCCGGCATGGTTTGTGGTGCCGGGCATCAAACCCAGCCTCTGTGCTCTGCCTAAGCAGGTGCTTTAGTCGGCTGAGTTATCTGGCCAGCCCTTTAGAAAGATTTTTATACTTCTTTTCTCATCTCAATTTTTTTTTCCAAGAGGGTGGCTTTAACTGTATATCTCTTACCAGAACACTCAAACTGGAGACCTTACTATTTTCTTCACCTCCTGCAGAAGTTTCCATGACCTATGGTTACTTTTACTAAGTCTTCCCCATGTGCCTCTTTCTTATTCTCAATATTTCCACCAGAATTCAAATCACACACAACAGGTCCCTTGTGGGTCACGCTTTATTCCTCTGATTGCATCTTTGACTCCAACTGGAGAATTACAGTGGTGCCTCGGTTCACAAACTTCATTTTTTTTCCTACAGTTTTGGAAAGGCCATGTCTGTGCTTGAGTGAGAAAGTCCAGTGTGGTCATATTTGTCACCCAAAGCAGATTCTGCAAACAAGAATAAAATTTTTCTAAATGCTCCTGTTTGAGAACTAAATTGTTTGCAAATAAAAACCATTGTGAACCGAGGCACTACCATATTTAAAATTCTGAAAGCCAGTGATTTCGGCTGGCAGTATCTTGAGAAATATATAAGGGAAGAATTAATGGAATAAAATTTAAAAACTTACCTTATCCCGACCATTTGATTTCTAGGCATCTATCTTATATAAATCCTTGCCCAAATACATAAATATATTTGAACAAGTATGTTCATAACTGTGTTGTTAAGGAACTGTTCCAAATGGTTTTACATAAGCAGAGAAAGCATTGCCATGTAAGCAGTGCGCTAACTCTTTTGTGAAACAAATATTTAGATTCTTTTTCATGCGAGTTGGATTGTATGCTGGAATTTTCCCTGAAAGTCATACAAGAAAGGGAAAAAAACAGGCCTAGTCATCAGCAATTTCAACATGCCAATCATTTCTTTAATTTATTTTAAATACCAGTGGTAAATTACTAGATCTTAGATTTTCATTGCAGAAAGGAGAAGAAAAGTCAGTTCTATCTTCTACATAGCAGCTCTGCAGATATTTCTCTGACCTGTTCACTAAATCCCAGAGTATGAAAAAACAAAAAGGATTTCATTTGAAGGTCTAAAAAGATTTTTAGCACAAGAAAACAGGGAAGTGTGCTTGGAGAATCATTGTCAAGAACTAGCACAAGCTGCAAAGAGAACTGCAGTGAGTAAAGCTCTCCGTGGTCTCTAGGTGCTAACTTGGGAGACAGAACCCAGCGTGCTGGGTTTCCCCTTTCCGTTGAAGGTTGCTGTTACCCCAGGCTCCATCCCTGCCAAGGACTTTAAAAAATTTTTATCATTACTTTTTTAACATTTAAAAATTTTAGTTTATTTAAAAATTTATCATATGTTTACAATATATAATGGGGACACTTATCAAGGAACATTTAAACATTTTTCAATAATTTTGTTTATAGATGATACAGTAACACTTAAACTGTGCATATTTATGGGATACTATATGATGTTTTGATATATATTGCATGATGTATATGTCATATATATATATTGCATAATGTTTAAATAAGGCTAACTGTATTTTCTCAAACATTTATCATTAAATATAGACAATAGCTCAAGGCATAAGTGCCTGCCTGGCAAGTGCAAGGTCCTGAGTTTGATCCCCTGTAAAAAAACACAACACAACAAAACAAAACAAAACAACAAAACAAGGACTTTTTTTTAAATGGAAAAAAATTAAAATGAAATTTCATAAAATAATAGGAGGATAACAATAGTTAATACATTATATGTTATCTTTAAAGTAGTTGCTCAGGGTACAAGATATGGGCATAAAAATGTCTCTGATTGATATTAGCACAAAGCTTCGTTTTTAGTGAACTAGGAGACACTAATAGTATAACTGACTTACACTTTTTCCCTTTTCCCTGCCGGAGGACCCAACTTTAACATTAGCACTGTGCAGCTATGTGGGTATGGGAGCCTAGCTACACACTGGAATTTCCACCGGCCAGAGCCCCTTATACCTTCACTGTTGTAGTTTCCTTGGGTTTCGATTACCTGAGACTGCTTGCAGCAGGAATAAAAAGATAGAAAGAGCCACCAGCAGACGCCACATGGTCCTTGGGAAGCAGGCGGCACGAGATCCAGGAGTCCAGAACACTGTGCACAGCCTGAACCTGGCCAAGTGTTTTATCGGTCTCTGCGCAGTGGGGGTGGAGGGATGGGCAGAGGGATGGGCCTATAGGCAGACAGGTTGTGAAAATGTATCCATGCGAAACAGTGTGTTGGCTGCTGCACCTGGGAGCGCCTGGCAGTGCGCTAGGGGACCATACCGAGGATTTAAGTTGGGTTTTGAGAAAGAGTTTGGAGACATGGAGAAGAATTCACAGCATCAGACACCTTCTCTGGCTTCCCCAGAACTCTCCTTAGGGTCCAGCCTTGACTCACAGCCCCGCTCCTGCAGCAGAAGCCTGCTGTTGAGCTACTTCTTTAACTATATATCTCTGCACTGGGCTGTGCAGTTCCTAAGGGCAGGGATGAAATCTCTCAGTTTGAACTCCCAAGTCACAAAGCACATTCACAGTGGAAGTTGGGGGCAGTAAAACGCAAAGACCACACGACCATATACAGGCCAGATCTTTCATGTAGGTCCCCTTAGGTAAAGTGACTCGCCTCAGAAATAGAATGGACTTGCCGCAGAGTTTGACAAAGATCATTTATAACATGACTCAAATGGGACATAATAAGCTGCAACCCAATGTCATCAAGAACTGCCTCCTACCAAAGGCAGTGCTACAGTAACTCTGGGGGGGGGGGTGACACCACCAGGGTTATCGTAAGTCTCAGTGCTGCCTGTGAAGACGCCAGTGTTCAGATCTGCCTTGGGGAGAAAGAACGCTAACGTGACCTTCAGAATCAGCCTCCAAGTGCCACCTTACTTGCGTCGCTTTTGTACACCTACTTTAACTCTTGCTTCTACTTTTATACTTGGTCCTGAAGTTTCCCATGAACTGTGGAGGAGTTGGCTGATTGTCCTTTTCTGGGACTGACTGCTTTTTATGGAGGACCCAGGAGGAATGTCTGGTGGATGAAGACTTCTGGATGGTGCCGTACAAAGCACCTAGGAGGGTGATGGCCTCTTTCCACATTATTTTAGGTGAGTGTGCTCTAACATGTTAATAACCAAACTTCCTTACCCAGAAAGGCTATGCAGAATGGCAAAGAGTGTGCTATAACTTTTTTTTTTTTTGTCAAGCTAGAGCTAAACAGTGAAATAAGAGAAATTTTTACAGAGGATAAAGAATGTCTTTCCTGATTCCTTCCAAGCATAAAAACCTATATTCTTAAAATTTTGAATGTTCTACCCATGTCCCAATGATGAGAGAGATCTGTGACCCTTTCTAAACTGCTAGACAAAAATCTTTATTTGGGGGGAGCCATGCTGTGGAAAAGCAGGACAATCTGGATGATTCCCCCCAATTCCTACTGGCTGACTCACTCTAAGGTAATGGTGGTGGCGGTGGTGGGAAAGCAGAAAGAAAAACGGCTGGGAAAAGCAAGCAGTGTCTTGACAGGGAGAGGCCGCAGTTTTAGAAATACAACAGACTTCTGCAATAGTTTCAAGCATTTAGATAAACGCTTTTTTTTTTTTTTTTTTTTTTTTTT
>NDGM010990355.1:0-12176 GCA_002564305.1 Octomys mimax | reverse complement strand
GAGGAGGAGGAGGAGGAGAAAGAAGAGGAGGACAGGATTTACCCTTCAAAGGCATATCCCCAGGAGGCACTAGGGAGATAGCTTGATGGAATAAGTGCTGCCTGGCAAGTGCAAGGTACTGAGTTTGATCCCTGGTACCTCAAAAAAAAAAAAAAGAAAAGAAAAGAAAAGAAAAGACATACCCCCAGTAAACTACTTCCTTCTCTGGCTGAATCTCACCTCCAAATAGCTCATTAAGCTATGAACCCACCAACATCTTGAATACTGGTGTAGTTTGCACCCTCAAGACCCAACTGCCTTCCAATCCCCACCTCACAACACATGAGATATTGGGGGGTGTTTTCCATCCAAACCCTAATATGGGTCAGAAATACGTGGGCTCCACTTTTGCAGGGAATATTATCTCAAGAGCTTCTAATTTCTCACGTAAAAATATGTAGTACGTCTCTGGCCAGAAGCTAGTAATGGCAAACAGGATGCTCTCTGCCTCATGTTCATACTGCCGTGCTCACAGGCCTACTCTCAGAGGCCTCCCCTGGCTGCACCATCTACCATCACAGGACTTGCATATTTTTAGAAGGCAAATTGCATTTTACCATCCTTCTTTCTCCTTTCTCCCTCCCTTATTTCCTTTCCTCTACATATTTTGAGGACAAAATTTTGTGATGTGCAGGGAATAGAAGGGAACTACTATCCCTGGAAACCTCACAGCAAGGCTGCAACTGACAAGCCTGCCCAATTCTGAGGAGAGCAGCTCAGGCCACAGTTATGGATTTGTCCCTTTTGCTTCCTCTAAAATACTGAAAAAGGCAGCATACAGATCCCTTGCATAGAGATGTAAGATTTAGCAGATGGTAGGAGGTGGACAAATAAAATGTGTTAAAGTTTCATGGCATTTGTTGGTGGCCTCCCAAGCTGCCTACACTACTTCGGTCTTAACAGCTTTGGTTTGGGGATCCACACTTCCAAGGAAGCTAGGCTAAGCGAGTCAGGTACCTACATTCCATTCTGTGGGTTCACTAGCGGGTAACGAGCAACTTCAACTAACCCAAGGGGAGAGCGCTCAGGCCCTTTTCTGGGAATGCTAGGAATGGTATGCTCTTCAATTTCTACAGGAATAGGGATGCACGTATTGTCCCAGTAGCTGCTGTTAGCCATCTTGCAACCAGAAGTGTCATAGTATATACTCAATTTCATAGCAAACAAAACAGAGATACGTACAAAATCAGGACCTTTTGACACATACACTGCTAGATTGGGCTTCATTTCAAACCGGACCAATACCTGGACTTTTGGGCTATTAAGACAATAAATTTCTTTGACTGCCAAAGCTTAGTTGAAGGGGCATTTCTGGTATATATAAATTCCAATATTATAAATTTTATTAATTTAGATTTATTAATGTGTTGAGAAGATTGAGGAGGATGTACATTTAATCCATAAGAGCATTTAATTTATGTCCCAGTGCATTGAAATTCACTCTGAAGGCTATGCAGCACCTAAGACATATCCTTACTTTGTTTTCTAATTAAAAAATGAAAGTATATGAAACTTAGAAAATAGTATGCAGATAGATTTCCATGGAATACTTTCAGAGAGAAGATGATAGATAAAGAGAGGCTTCATGGGTAGGGTAAGATTTAGGGAAACTTGGCTGGCCAGATAGCTCAGCAGATTAAAGCACCTGCTTTGGCAGACACAGGGACTGGAGTTTGATCCCTGGGGCATGCTGAGACGGTGATTGAGACTGGATGTGATGGCACACACGGGTAATCCCAGCACTTAGGAGGCTGAAAACAGGAGGATCACTATGAGTCTGATTTATGTAGTAAGACCCTATACACTCTGTACACCCTGTAGACCCTGTACTAAATACACTTAAAACAAAAAATATTCAGGGAAAATCATGCAGGAAGCAGGTGGCAAAGGAGAGAAAAATGAAGGAGCAGTGTGAGTCCAGAGGTTCTGGACTCTAAAACTTCTTTACATCCTCATTCTCTGCAGAGCTGCAACCCCTGTCAGTTTGACGTTACATAGAACTCCAATTGCTCCTGGTGATGCAATAATAATAAGCTGAGATTGACCCTTTTTACTAAGAAAGCCAATATGAGCTCTGTTCTGGCATGCCTTATCACTTTCTCATATGCAGAAGTCTGGAGAAATTCAGCTGTCTTAGTCTCTTGCTCTCAATTCCCTGCATAATTTCTGCCTCTGAGTTACAGGAAATTTCTGCAAAGCCATTTGGAGACAGATTGTAATACAATGCTCTTGAACATTCCGCTCTAACAATCGATAAAGGCAGCACTCACCACAGAAATAATCAAACACAGGATGGAATCTAATATGCACAAAGCTGATATTTTAACTAGACCCAGGAAGCTGTATGATTCTCTGTTCAAGTCTGTGGCTCAGCTTGTTTTCCTGCCTTTGTCTTATATTTCTGTGTCCTCTAAAAACGAGCCTTTTTGAAGTACATTAAGGTGATTTTTATTCTATTTTAGCTGTTCAAGGTTGCAATGAAGTCAAATCTACATAAAAACAAGCAGCTGGCAACCAACACAGAACACATTATTCTAGGAAGAAATGAAATAGCAAAGGCAAGCCTGGAGCCACCACCACACCCTTCTCACCCTCCCATTCTGAATCCTTAAGGAAGAAGGTTAAGTGCTCATGGTCAATACCTGTCAGGCAAATCAGAGCTGCTGTTCTGGGAAGATAAACTTTGCTAGTAACAAGACATCCTGTACCACACTGAATCACCATAGGGCGGGGGGAGGAAGTGGGGGAGGCATCATTTTCATTCTATAATCTAGATTAGGAGCAGAATGCAAACAATGCTTCTTGTTCTCTCTCTTCTCACCATGTTAATTCTACTGCCCCTTCCTAGAACTATTCTTTGCGGACATGTGCTCTGATGACCAGATGCGCATTCTGAGCTTGTGCTTAAAAACCACCTTTGGAGGCTGCTTGACACATCTTAAATGACAATGAATCATAAACAACAACAACATCCCCTACATAATACATAAAGAAAAAGATTCTTGCCACTATGATTACTTTAATTGTTCAGAAAATGTGAAGGAAAGTGTATACATTGTAGTAGCTGAAGAAATAGAATTCTTTTAACTGTGTGTAGCTCTAGCCAGCATTCATTGGATTGATGAGTAAAAGGATCTTGGTGTTGCCTTTGAGAGAAAATTGGTGTCACTGTGACTTATTAAATAGACATCACTCTTCTCTAATCCTACTATGCCCACCACCTCTATGTAATACAGAGTGTGATTGGAAAATAAAATGAGTCCTTAATTTTTTTTTAAATGGTTATAGTAAAAGATACATTGCCTAAATCAATCTGCTTCAAAATACTCCTTCTTGCTTTTAATATACTTCTTTATAAATAAAAGCAGTTCTGGACATTCTCTTAAGTAGTACTGTTGTGGCTGCCGCAGGTGACATGATTCTACTCCAAATGCTCACCTCTCACTGTCATTTTGACTTTGGGCAAGAGCCCAAAGTCTCACTGGGAAAGACCTGTTGAATAAGGTAGATGAAGACACACAACCATGCTTTTTATGAACCTACTTTTCTGTTGGGTGGCACTTGGCAGGAGCATTCATTGTATTTTTTATCACACTTTATAAAGATTCACCGAAGATAACTATCAGAACTGCTTCTTCAGAAAATGGCAAGAATAATAAGATTAATATGTCTGAAATGATGGTGAGTATTTTGAAGAGGATTAGTGGAAATGTGTCTTTTACTACAACAATATTTTTCAATTTAAACACTCCCTGTATATTGTGATCACCCTTGTGCTCATGTAACTATAGAACTGGAAGAGGGCATCGAAGTCCAAACCCTGCGTATCTCATCTGGGGTTAGGTAAAGTCAAAAGAAAACAATGAAAGTGAAAGGATTTATCTTCTGGGAGTAGGTTTATGTTTAAATGTGATTTTCTTCGGGCCATTGAAAGGCCAGTGTCACAGCAGAAGTATCAAAGATGTTAAAGGCCCATGAGTGGTCCAGATGAAACTATCAGTCTTTACCAGAGCTAATCAGGAATAAAATGTCACAGATTGCTACTCTGCAATCAAAAGGAATGAACCATTGATAAGCAGCCCAACATTGAAAAATCTCAAAATAATTATGGTTAATGAAGTCAGACAAGTGTATATACTGTATGATTCCATTTATATAAATTTCCGGAAAATGCAAAGTAATCCATAGTGACAGAAAGCAGATCAGTGGCTGTCTAGGACAGAGAACAAGCAGTGGTAGAAGGAGAAGGAAGAGATAATAATAATGAGGCAGGAGAAGGAAACTTTTCGGATTGAATCGTGTGTTCATTATATTAATTGTGATGCTTCGTGGGTGAAGTCATATGTCAAAGCTTATCAACTTGGGCACTTTATATATGCGAACTTTATTATATATAAAATGTACCTCAATAAAATCATTTTTAGGGCCGGTGTGATAGCTCAGCCACCTGCTTAGGCAAGCTTAGGTGGCCCCAGGGGACCACATTTTGAACCCTGGCACCACATGCTGTGCCAGCCCTGCCCTCAGGATGGGCTAAGCCGACCAAAAAATAAAAAATTTTTTTTAAGTTTAAGAATACAATAGACAGGGCTGGCGAGATGGCTCAGTGGTCTGAAGCACCTACTTGGAACAAGCTTGGCGGAGCACAGGGACCATGGTTCAATCCCCCAGCACCATATGCCAGCCAGCCCTGCACCCTGTTGGGCTGAGCTGGCCACACACACACACAGACACACACACACACACACACATACACTCTCTCTCTCTCTCTAAATAAATAAATAAATGTTTAAAAAAAAAGAATACAATAGACAACAGAGGCTAGGGGAGTTTATTAGGAGAAAAATAGGCAAATAACTGGTTATTTCTTCTAGTGTCCATTGAGACTGTAGGCTTTTATCATAGTCTCTTCTGATTTCAAGTCAGTGCCTCAGGAATGAGTCCCTGTCTTGCTGCATTGCATTGCAGCTCTAGAAAAGGATGCTAGCTAAGCCTACTTCAAAATCAGAGCATTCTTATTTTGGGAGTGTACACAGGATGCTCAAAATGCAGAGAGAACATTTAAAATTTAAAAGCTTGTTACAGTAAAGGACACATCGAAACTGTCTCATTGATATTTGTTTCTCAATAAAATTATTTTTTTAAAAAAAAAAAAAAGGACACATCACCATTAACCCTCTCTGAAATACACTTCTCTCCTCTTTCTTACCAATTTCTGCAACAAGTCTGGAAGTCATGGTTCACGTCTTCACGTGGTGTGATAACAGAAATGTGATGAACGTGGTTGCATCCACCACACACACGAGATCCAGGACTGTGCAGCTTCTGGCTCTTCCCCAAAGCCAAAAAGGTACACATTTTTCACCATTTCAGGACCTCAAGTTAGCTAGGAGAGCTCAACTAAAGACGCTCACAGAAGAAGACTTCCAGAACATGCTTATCTGTCCTTCATCCACCGGACGTGCTCAACCTGCAGGCCACAGGTCATGTGCAGCCAGCTTGCCTCAGGTGCATTGAGTGAAGGAGCATTGTCTTGCACTATATACGTATTTTAAAACACATGATATAGCATAATTAATGTATAAACAGCAAAACTTCCTTTATTTAAAAAAATTTACTATAACACAGACAGGCCATAGAATAGACATTCCTAAATTCCACACCTTCATAATGCATAGCTTCTTTTTTGATATTGTGTATTTTTTATTGGTTGCCACAGAGTTTTAGTGGGAAGGATTTTCAAACTCTTTGGCCTCAAATAATACATCTAACTGATGAAATAAATAAGCATATATCTGGGCCAGTGAGATAGCTCAACAGACTAAGCACCTGCTTAGGCAGGGACTGGGGTTCGATCCCTCACGCCAGCCCCACCTCCAGGTGGGTTGAGCCACTCACTGAGACTGGGTGTAGTGGCACACGCCTGTAACCCCAGCCCTAGGGAAGCTGAAAATAGGAGGATCACACCGAGTCTGAGCTGCATAGTGAATCCCTGTATCAAACACAATAAAAAAAGCATATACCTAATTGACTGTTCCCCCAATTAATATATGGAATTAAAAAAAAGATGACAAGAAATAGACAGAAAATATGTAGCAAACGAATGCAATTGGAGGACCTTGATGCTATTCTTGTTCAATCAAGTCATCAGCAAACAGACTTTTATGGAAAAACTGGGGACATTCAATTACAGGTGTGTGAGACATGTCATCAAAGGATTTACTGAATAAGAAAGTATTTTCCTATGTTTACATAGGAAAATATCTAGAAACTTAGAGATGCTTACAGAAACATGAGGCAACACACGATTGGAGTCTAGGACTTGTTTCAAAATACTTCAAAAGCCAGGGAGATAGCTCGGTAGAATAAGCACTTATCTGGCAAATGCAGGGTCCTGAGTTCAATCCCCGGTACTGCCAAAATACTTCAAGAGTGAAAAGTGAGAGAGATGGAACACTTGTGGTAAAGCTTGATAAGTATTGAACCTAGTGATAGGTCTTTCATATACTATGCTTTATATTTGAATTTTTCATAAATAAAAATTGACTTATTGAAATGCTTATTGAATTTTAAAGCGAGAATATACAATATGATTAATTAAATATCTTACAAAACCCAAGAGGGGAGAACTCAAGGGTGTGAAAGGATGGCTCTGCAATTTGCTTGCTTTAGTCATTTCACAAAGTACACATGCTTTAAAACATCTCACTGTATTTTGCAAGTGTAAGGAATTTTAATTTTTCAGCTACACTTTAATATAGCTGGGGAGATTTTAAATAAATTTAAGCTGGGCAAAAGGAAAAGTAAACCATAGTGATCATGAAAAAAGAAAGAACTGACCAGCAAATTAGAAGATTGTGGGAGAGGAGTTGGCACTGGGAAAGCCACCTCCAGTCTCTTTCCAGAACTGACCTAGCTTGATTTCCTGACCTTGGGAATAGCCCCTTCCTCACCACTGGTGGAAGCGCTGTTCTCCCAGGTGATGTGACCTGGCTTTCCGCATCCCCCACCCTGTGGCTGGATGGGGCTATGCCAGGGCGCTGTGCTAAGTGTCTTTAGGAGCTGGTGTAGCTCTGTCCTTTCCCAGCCTCTGTAGATCAAGTGAGAGGCCATCAGTCTCAAGTTCTGCTGCTGGCCCCAAGGAGGTTTACTTCCCAGAAGCTGCTGAATCTCAGGAACACTGCAGTCTTCCCCAACACATGTGGGGACTCAATCTCTCTGCCCTGGGATTCTTTATTCTTTGTGGTCCTCACTGCTATAGGACCGCAGGCAAAAACCAGGCAACAAGAAACAGTGGGATGACCCCAAACAAAGCTGTCCTTCATATTTGCAGGGTAAACTATGACTTTTCTCAAAGCCCACAAATTATAGGGAGGCAGTGTGGAAAAATTCAGTTAAAAAAATACCACCCATAAAAATATGCCAGATGGGAGGGGGAGAATGCTTATGATTCTAGTGGCTTTCAATTGTATTTATTTAGTTCAGTCACTTTCGTTCAGAAATGAAACCCAGCAATTCCAGGTGTCTCCCCAAAACAAAGAACCACTGATGTTTGCTTCTGGTGAGTACGTAAAACTTGGTTAAAACCCAGATGTTAAACATAGGCCCATAACGAAGGTCTTCACGTGCCAGAGCTCAGATGTGATGGGCCTGCTTCATGCTTTTTTATCTAATTGTCAAAGTGAGAGTCAAACCTAGAGCTAGACTAGGAAAATGTTCAAGGGGTGCTTTCCCTATCTATGTCAAGGACAAACTTCCTCCGCGTCAGTCACACACACACACACACACACACACACACAAATGAACTCACACATGCACACACACGCACAAATGAAAAGAAACAAATAATGATAAAATTATTTAAACCGTGAAGCCAATAAGATTTTCTACCTGACCTGAACTCCGCAGAGAAATCTTGATTCAGGCTATCTGAATTTTACAATGTTATCAGTCGTCACCAGACTTTGCCTTCCTTGGAAGTGCTTCCAATTGTTTCAGTGGCAAAAGAGACCTAAATCAACACTGGATATAGCAAGGAAAACAAACCACTTATAAACTTTCCCATACCTGCCAAAAGTGGCAAGCTATAAATAGGGGGTAGCAAAAACATTGCTCCAAAATATTTCTCAGTGAAAAAAACAGGCGGAAAAGAGTGAATAATTTTCAAAGAAGTGAATGATTTTTTTTAAAGTTAGCTCATTTTGCAACTTGGAATTTCTGTGGTCATGGGGAAGTAAGGGAAACATAATACAGCCATGGTACTATGCTCCCTACACCCAAGAAAGCTTAAACATTATCAGCTTGATTTAAGTAATTACACTGCATATAACATTTCTCCAGGTCCTGGCTTTGTTGTTGTTCTTATTACTCTAGAGAAGCACAGTATTTGTTCAATACTCTTAGCCTTTCTGTGGCTTCAAGATAGGTGTTTTTCTCCCAAGAGAAAGCCTCCTTCCTCAAGGTCACTTCAGACTCAGAGAGTTCTGTCTGCTAGCAAACCACACAGCTATTACCTAATCATGTGCTTCATTTTTTTTTTTTTTTCTGTATTCTAGGGAAGGGCCTACAGGGTCTTCAGGGTCTCACTATTAGATCGGATTTGTAGTTATTTGCCTGTTTACAGCCTCCTAAGAGCTGGGATTACAGGCGTGCGCCACCACGCACAGTCTCAATTGCCATCTCAGTGCACCCTGGGGGTGGGGCCAGCATGGCAAGCCCAGGGATTGAACCCTTGGCCCCTGCACCTGCTTGCAGGTGCTTTAATCCACTGAGCTTTTTGGCCGGCACTGTTAGTTGTTCTTCATGCTTTTATCTCTATTATTAGGCACTCACTGTTATCTTCAGGAACAGAATTCCTTGGAGTTCAACCATCTTGAGTTTGTTTCTTACCTTAGACATTATTTACTGTGTGACCCAGAGCAGATTTTTCAATTCCACCTTCCATGGTTATTCCAGCAGTGTTGAAATTGTGAAGCTTGTTTCTTAGGCCTTCGTGGTTAGATGATTGATTCAACAGATGACAATAAATCAATTTGGAAAAAAGTCTGAGGGGATAAATTCATATCTTTAATTGTGCCGAATCCCGTCACTGTTCTGCATAATTTTATCTTCTGCAAATTGGAAATTAAATGAAATAGTATATGTGAAATGCTTTACATGATGTTTGACAAAAATAGCATGTAGTCAATAAGTACATGTTATTTTTATTAAAAACACACACCTCAGATTAGAAATATGACTAATCTTTCTTCTTCCAATTTTTCATGCCTATATCTGGTAATATGAATAACTAATTTGAAGACAACATTATGTAATACAACAAAAACTATGAAGCTTATATTATTTTGTTTCATGAAATTCTGTATCATTTGCATTTTTCTGTTTTAATACTACCTCAAAAAAAGAATTATGACTGATCATTTCCTAAATTAAAAGACCTTCAATTGCATGAACATGTGCTACTTATATCTCTACGTAACTCTGCAGCTTTATGTGTTGGAAACCTAATGCTCAGAGCAGTGTGGGTTAGGAGGATCCAGTGGGAGGTCACAAGGGCTGTACCCTCCTGGGGGTTTAATCTCAGTGTTACATGAATGTGTTTGTCACTCACAGAGTGGATTCCTTAGAAAACTGCCTTCCACTTGCTTTGCCAGGCGGTTGAGCACGCCTCCTCCTCTTCCTTCTCTTCTGCCTTCTTCCTCTGCCTTCACCTTGGGATACTGCAGCAATAGAGCTCTGGACAGACACTGAGGAAATGCCAGCACCACACCCCGAGGGGCCCCAGCCTCTAGAACAGTGAAAGATATTTCTTTCCTTTAAAAATTACCTAGTCTCAGGTTCTATTGTTGCAGGAGAAAATAAACTAAGACAACATGTGTAAATTTATAAAATCCAAATAACCTCCATATATATGTAAATGAGCCCTTCTGACATTGTTTTGTCTAAGAACATTGATGAAGCTATAAATTCATCTTCCTCTTCCACAGACAAGCTTTGCTACCTATGTGTCAAAGTAGATGTCTTGTTCATTCCTTTAGTGCCTTCCTTAGGCAAAAAAATCCTTTTTTTTTTTTTGTGGTTTTCAAACCTTTGAAGGAGGAAAAGACCACGAGTCCATAAATATTCAGAGTCAAGATTAAATGCTGAGGTGGCCCTGGTCTTGTACATGCACAACATTGGCCTTGCTGAGGTCACTGAAGGATTTGCACAAGAATGTTTTCCAAAGTTCAAAAGAAATTCACCAGGACTAAGGGCTGATGACTCTCAGCATACAGTTGAATTATTTAATTACTTTTGAAGAGTGTATTTAAAAACATATTGTTTGTTAACTTATATAAGAAATACCTATTGTGTGGGGCCCACATATATGTCAGTTCACTGGATATGTGTAGTTTTGAATATTGCTTTTCACCTTTTTTCGGACTTCTTGAGGTCTGTAAGTTCAAGAGTACGCTGGGTGGAAGTCCTTGCTACTGCCGAAGCTTGCTGCTGTCCCAGAGGAGATTGATAAGAACAAATGTTACTCTGGAGCCCCAGGAGCAGAGACAAAAATAAGACCAACATGTGAGGATTAAACAAGGGACTGGTTTGTGAAAGATCAGGAGTAGGGAGCTGGTATCGTTGGGAGAGCTGAGAGACCACATTGCAAGCTACATTCCAGCTCAAGAAAAGAGAAAGAAGGCTGGACTGAGACACTCCAGGAGGCCCCGAAGTCCACAAATACTCATCTAGTTCTTCGGGGAGACACTGAGTTAAAGTCAGCTGTTCAGTGAGGGACTCAGGAGCAGGTCTGCCTTAGAGTTTCTACGCAATAGGCACTGGCTAAGAAAAGTGAGATTGATGCAAACAAGCTGGATCACAGACCCCAAAGCCAGACTCAACCTTGCTCTGGAGAGCCAGAGTCTCACAAGGCACGTTCTCACAGTTGCCCTAAGAGTGCTTCCAAAGGCCTGCACAGCAGCCCATGCAAGTGAGAAAGTGTCTCAGAAGACAGACAAACACACATGTACATGACTCAGACATGTTTACACACACATGAACATACACATTCACACTGTGGACATACCATGTGAGTCCTGTGTACTCTGAAAAGCGCAGAGAGATCTCTCTCATAGAAGAGAAATAGTATGCCCCAGCTCAGAAGGCAGGTGCTAGCATGGACCGCTCTATTGTGTTATGACCTGCTTATGGACAGCCGCCACCTCAGAAGACTGGACAGGAAACCAGGTTGGTTGAAAAATCAAGGAGGAAGGAGATGAGGGAAAGGAAGAGGGACAGACATTCACAAGGAATGTTTGCAACAGTCTAATTCTCATTATAGGCCTTGCTTTTAGCTTCTGCTTTTTCAGAGGCCCCAGGGTTACAAATGTTCTTAGCAGTCCCCTCTGGAAAAGCAGCAATCTTCACAGAAAAACTACCACAGAACCATCCATGGTTCTCTAGGAATTACATACCTCCAGAGAAGAAACAATGAAAAGCACTATTCAGAGCTACAATATCCGCTGCATGTACATATATCTGGGCCACACACAAGAGGTATCATACAAATTAAGGAACAATATGCTTCTAAATATACTTCTCAAAATTGATGAAAGTTTTTTTCTCGATCTGAAGCAGAGAAAGAGGCAGCAGAGTTCTGGTCAGCACAAATTCTCAAACAGGAGACAGAGACTGTTTGTGGACAGGAAATTTCCTATAGTACTTAAAGTAGTTAGCTCAATTAAATAGCTCTAGATGGGCAGGGAGTAGGTAGGGTCTCAGAAAAGCAGCTTCGTGCTGCCTCCTTGGGGTCCTGGTGCCCACCTTTCTGGGCCTCTTCTCCAAGGGTGAAGAACAGAGTATAAGGACAAACAAGGTGGGAGCTTGATGAAGTGAGGGTCCAGGCTGAGGGAAAATACCTGGTTCCAGTGGATGTCTGAGGAGGACCTCGACATCCATCCCACCATTATTTACAGCAATACTAATCTTCCAGTCAACTGCAAGTTTACTATAGGCAACAGAGGTCATCCTTGCCCACCAGAGAATGCATTTGAATTGGGGTGCTGTCATTAAGAGTAATCTGCCTAAGTATCCAGTCACAGGCTATGACAGGGGCTCTGAAGAGGGATGTCAATACTAGTGTTTAGGGGCCGGGGAGA
>NDGM010990350.1:0-10893 GCA_002564305.1 Octomys mimax | reverse complement strand
TTCAGTTCATTTCCTTGTCCTTTTGTTTCTCTCTCATTCATGAAATATTTGTTGTGCAAATACTGACACTTAGCACTTGTTACTTTCTTCTTGACATTCAATATTAGTTGGAGGCAGATCCTGCCTTTAAGAAGCTTACAGTTTGCAATCAGAATGACAAAACTGAAACTAACCTTTTTTTCCCTCTAAACACAGATTTTTGCATTTAAGAAAATCGTATGTACATAAGCAAGCTCATAAGGAGAAGAGGCACAATAGCAGAGAATTCTTAGCCAGGGTAGTTTAATTCAGAACAAAAGCTTCAGTTGCCCTGCCCCATCCCAGACTACTGGATTCACATATAGTCTGCTTTGGAGACAAGTGGGATTTAGAATACAAACTTGAAAGCAATAAAAACTTAGCATCCCAGCAAGTTTGGGGCCTGTGATGAAGGCCCTCGCATCAGTCTAGGGCTCAGCAAAGAGTTCGCTCTCTAACTGGAAAAATAAAGCTCAGCCCACCAGCCAGCCAGCATAATGCCAGGAAGCAGGATGAAATAAGAGACTCGCGCCTACACCACACCATGTATGCAGTCTAAATTTAAACTATATGACTCTTCCAAAGAGCAGTTCAGCTGATAAATTCACATAAAAACTATGAACGAGAACAAGGAAAGTGCTTACACTTAAGAGTGTTGTAAGTGCTAAAGCTCCCAGTAGAGTCCCTTCCACAAGCCAGGACGCACGTGGCTCCTCCAGAAGGTAACGTGTCAGGATAATGGAAAACCCAAAAGATGTGTGCATCACATAGCTGTCAATGTAGGGATGTATATTTGTCATGAAGAAATAAATGTTTTATGAAAAATAACAGATTTGTTTGAGAAAAAAACTGAAGAGAGTATTTGTAAGTTCTTCAGGATGAAAAATGTTGCCACTAAAATTAAAATGCTGAGCATGAAATTGTGGACTAGAAATAGACAAAGAAAAAATACTTAATTGAACAATCTAAGAGCAGCGCTCACAGTGCAGTACAGAGAGCTGGAATAGGAAATATGGAAGGCAGATAAATGTGGAAGACACGCCTAGAAGGTCCAACATACTGCAAATAGGAGTTCAGAGGGGAAAATGGCCTGAATGGGATGAAGGTGACATTTAAAGAAACAGTGGCTAAGGACACTTCAGAACGGAGAAAAATACCTTCATCTTCAAATTAAAAATGGACATTTTTGTAAAACTTAGTCTGTACCTATAAGAACATCATAATTAAACTTCAGGCATCAGATAAATGGGGAAAAAAGTTAAAGACCCCAAAGAGAAAACATAGATGTCTCAGGAAAGAATCACAAGTAGACTAAGTGAAAATTTCCTCAAAAACTGCAATGGAGGCCGAGGTATAGGTGGCAACTGTCTTTAAAGAATCAAGGGAAATTCCCTGAAAACTACAAATCTATAGCTTTTTAAACTGCCCTCCAAGGATGAAAGTGAGAGAAGAGTGGCATGCACAGGGTGATGGCAATGAGAGAAACCTGCTGCTAGATCGAAGCACACGCAGCAGGTGAAGGTATGAGAGCCACTCGGCTCTGGCGATTCGCAGACAAGCTGAAAGGCACACATGGAAGTACAGGAGCGTGGCAGATGGGAAACAAGGCACAGATTGGGCAGTCTAAATTTTGTCTGTTTCTCATGGAAAAGTTGTAGATTACCTTTAGTTTTAAGTATGTGTTCTTAATTATTTGAAGTATGAAATATATATGTGTGTGTGTATATATATGTATATATATACACACACATTCATGCATACATATACACATGCACATATATAGAGCCTTCCAAAAGGGTATATATATCAGGAAAAGTGAAACTCATATAATTTTTTTTTGGGGGGGGGTGCAAGGATCTAACTCAGGACCTTGGGCTTGCCAGGCAAGCACTTATTCCACTGAGTAGCTCCTCGTCCTCATATATAAATATTTTAATACTAAACTTACTGATCTGTGCTGTGCATGATGGTGCACACCTATAATTCTAGCACTCATGAGGCTGAGGCAAGAGGATCACTGTAAGTTTGAGGTCAGCCTGAACTGCATAGTGCGACCCTGTCTGAAAAAAAGACAGAAAGAGACAGAGACAAGGAGAGGGAAAGGAGGGAGGGAGAAAAGGAAGGGAAGGCATTAAGATCAGAGAGAATTTTAAGGCAAAAAAAATATTCTTAAGAATAACATTGGGACCTTGGGATAGTGGCCTGTGCCTATGGCCCCAGCTATGTGGGAGGCTAAGGTGGAATCAATGTAGCTACACCTCCAGTCCCTTTAAATTTTAATTTTGAGACAGCAACTTGTTAGGTTGCTAAGTTGTCCAACCTGGGCCCAAACCGGGTAATCCTCCTGCACCAGCCTCCCAGTGCTGGAATTGCAGGCGTGTGCCACCATGCCTGGGTTATAAGCTCTTTATAGATACATGCTTAGAACAGTGTACACCCCTGAGAGGAAACGAGAATCCCCACTGAGGAGCTCCCTTGCATGAGAAGCAGATGGGTCAGAACAAGGAGGAAGACAGCGTAGGCCTCAAGACTCGTATTCAAGCACGTACGGCAACAGTGTTAGCATTTGTTCTGCTGGTAGCTCTGGGTGCAGATCCATGGGCCTCTGCTATTAGTATTCTGTACGTATGTATGCTTAGAATATTTCCTTGGTTTCTGCTATTGTTTGTGTTTAAAGTAGTTTTGCAAGTAAAAGAGCTTTTAGCTAATGATGGGAGAAAGACGCGGGATCATAATTCAGAGCGAAATGTACCGTTCTTCACCATCGGCTCCTTATAAATAGCCTTTGGGGTGGAGCTGTCACATATGGCTGCCACCCCAGGAGAGTCCCGAATGCACTCTGGAAGATGGACCACAACATCACTTTCCTGCAGCACCCGCCTGCTCGCAGGGACCCTGAGAAGTGCATTGCCTCGTAGCCTCTGTCTGTGCCTTGGTCTACCAGGTGCTGCTTTCCCTTTGATTTCCACTAGTAGATTTTTTTAGAAAAATGTTTTGCAGTCTGGTCATAAACAGTAGTAACTCAGTGAAAACAACAAGTTTTCACTGTGAATAAAAACATCTAAAAAATAAAGTGATACCTTGCTTCTGAAGGAAAGAGAAAACAGTAGATTCCATGGTCACATATATTTGTTTCTATGGAAGTAGGTGAATCACGGAGGGAAGGGGCTGCTTGCATGTGTGTCTGGAAATGTGGACATAGGGGGCCAGGTTCCTGTGTTACTTGCTTTGCTGATCACAGCAATTCCACCTAGTGTTTTCAGCTTTGAACATTTTTGTTTAATTTCCCTTTGAAAACCTATTGTGGCGAATAGCCAGTGTAGTCTGTGACTTCAGCAAGGAAGGCCCACATGGAATTGAGACTGCTGTGGCTATCCTCTGTCCAGCCCCGTCCTCTCATGCTGCAGCCAGTGCTTGAAACCTGTGGCCAGAAAGGAGTGAGAGGCCATGAGCTTCACCCCATCACAGCAGGATCTCTACTTTGGGAGGGTCAGACAGTGGTGACACACGTGGACCTCATGTAGCATGACTCCCAGCACAAGTGGAAGTGTGGCATACACTGAGTAGGGATGAGCTTGGTGCAGGGCACTGGGCAGGGCACAGCAGTGCTGATCTAGAAGCAATTTCCCAATCACCGTGAAAAACATCTAACTTGTCTTTAAAATGTCCATCTGCTCCATGCTGAAGCAAAAGATGTATTTGGACTCCAGTCGCCTGGCCCCACCAGGCTGAGTGTGACCCGGAGCCTCGTGTTCTCAGACGTTTCCCCTTTCCCTTTGCAGAGAGAAGATGCATCAGTCTGCCATGTATGAACTGTGCCAGGGGATGCACCAAATCAGCCTTCAGTTTGTGCGGCTGCAGCTCACCTTTGAAGAATACACCATAATGAAAGTGTTGCTTCTCCTGAGCACAGGTACATTGCTGTCCACCTGAGCCGCATTACAGAGCCTCTTCCCTGTGGGAAAGTAGATGCCCTTAGAGTATCCAGGTTGTTGGCACCTAAAATGATGATTTTGAAGTGATGGGAGGAGGGTGTCGGCCTTTGACAAACCGAGTTACTTGCTGGGGGTGGACAGTTACTTGGGTGCATATGAAAGAGCGTAGCTCCTCAGTCCTCCATGCAACCACCACGTGCTGCTTGTATACCTGTTACGTGTATGGTCGGCGGAGCATGCAGGAAGGCATGGGGTGGTGCAGCTCTACTCTGGGAGCCTACACCATATGCTAAGTTCAAGGGCAAGTTTAGTGCACTGTATGAAGTGGCGTTTGCACCAACAGAGGTAAGGAAAGTCACAGCAGCACAGACAAGGAAGAGTACCTCCTGTCCAGAGTGAAAAGAGGCCTACAGTGCCACAGAGGGACACACGAGAAGCACACATAAGCCATGGCCCCTTGGTTTGGCAAAGGGAGAGTTGCCTATTAATTTTCTATTTGGTGTATGGATTAATTTAATTTTTTGAGATATATTGGGTTATATATTGGGTCAGGAGGAAGTGGGACAGTTGGGGTGGTGGTTGGAGAAGATTACTCGACATCTGCTGGGGCAACTGGAATGCTGTTAGGTAGGCGGGTGGCGCAGAACAGAGCTGTACCTCATGGCGTCATGCGGATGTATCTAGCAGCAGGATGGACTGAGGGAGGGAGACAGGCAAAGACAGAACATATCCTGGTGACAAGCAGGAAGTGGACATGGGGCCTGGATTTATGGCATTTGGCTGCGTGATGGACAGTGGACAAGTATACCCAAGAAACACTGTGGAGTCCGCCTTGGCTGCTGGCCAGAAGGAGAAATAAATTTGATGTAGGTCAGAAATGATGCGGGTTTTGAGCACAGAAAAATGACGGCCATAGTTGTGATGACATCAACAGAAATGTGCCAGTGTTGGGAGTTGGAGAAGATCTCAAGTATAAAGAGACTTCTTTTTTGATGGGTTGATCTTTTGATGCCAACTCTGTGTACTAACAGATGGCCAGAAGATGGAGAGAATGTGGGGCTAGAACTCAGGATGTGGATTTGAGATAAAAATTACTCTGAGGGAAAATTCTAGTTGAAACTCCAGTACATGAAGCAAGGGAGAGTACATGAAGCACAGTTGAGTCCTGTGAAAGGCATGTGGCAGAGGCTGAAGGGACAGAGACCAACTGCCAGACATGGCAGGACCTGCAAGAGTGGCTACTATTGGGAGTCAGAGTCGCAGCTTCTTCACAGGGATATGACTAATGGTGTGTCTTACACAGAGAAAATCAAGATGGGCAAGAAAGCTACTGGAGATGCCCACTCCGCATCCCACAGGTGCTAGCCTGCCAGAGACTTGAGGATTGACGGGAAGCTTCTTTAGGATCTTGGAAGAGAAGAGCTGAGGGCAGAAGTGCCAGGGGAGACAAGCGAGGACAGGGTTGGCCTTGGGAAGGATCTTTTACTCAGACCAGAAACAGAGGGGAAAGAATTATACACAGGGGAGAAGGGCAAGGCCCAGAACCACAGTGGGAGACAGTTCTGAGGGGACAACTCTGAGGCAAATCCTGTGGCTGCTAAGGAAACTGAGGAATTGAAAGGAGGCCAAGGCAAGTGGGCTTCATAGGGGAGAGTTGAGTATGTAGTAGAAAAGAGTGTCCAGCCCATCCATGTTCTGGGCCTGAATGTGATATCAAAGATGTGGGCTAAGTTAGAGTCTTTGGAAGAGTCCTTTTGAGGAAAGTGGCCTCATGAGCCAAGATGACCTAGGTGGAATGCCTAGAGACATCACATCTAACTAGGAGTGACTGGGTCTAAGGTGGAGAGAGCCTGAATCAGGTAGTGGTAAGAGAAGCAGGAGTGACCATGGATAATATGCCTGCCTCTCACATTGAGTACCTCACAATTGACAATAGCTTTTCCCCATATTATCTAACTGAACATTTAAAGCAACTCTGGAGATTGACAGACCCGTTGTACAGTGGGCAAAAGGAAGCACCTGAATGTTAGGTGTTTAGCATCCTGCGTGAGTCAGGGCCCAGGCCAGGGGCTCTGGGCTTCACATGTACAGTGATTCCTGCCCCACCAGGACCCAGGATCCCAGGCCAATGAGTCACACCTGGACAGTGACAGGCACCAGGGCAGAGTAAGTGGAAGGAAGCGTAGGCGCCACAGCAGAGGGGTGACCTGGGTGCCTGGAGGGAGTAGGGCCAGCAGCTCACAGCTGTGTTGTATTTGGCCAGCACAGGTTCAGAGGGCTGCTTTTGGCCTTTCGTTTTATTTTCATTGAATCTGATTGCCCAGGGCAGGGCACACTCTCCAGTTCAGCATAGGTCCTATCATTCCTCACTACTTGTGCCAACCCCACTTCCTATAGCTTTTCTGTTTCCAGCATCTCATCTTGAGGATGGACAAGAAAAACAAACAAACAAAAACCAAGTTGTTTCTCTTGTGCCATTCTCTAGTGGTGTTGACCCCTTTCCTAATTTTTCCTTTCTGGAATATAACTTTGGAAAAAGAATCTTTCAACTCAATAAGAATGATTTTAGTCCACTTTCAAACCCTGAAATAAGCCATTCCTATTTTAAAAGATGTTTAAAATGTTATATCAAATGAAGAATCAGTTTTAAATGAAGTCTTATTTTCTAAAAGTGCCTGAGTTGCTAATTCTTTATATTCTTCTGTATCCATTTAGTCTTTTAGCCTCTAATAGATCCTGGTATCATTTTGAAGTTCCCTCCATTAATTTATTAACTTTCAAGTAGCTCAGTGCTTTTAATTCTGAACATTTATGTGCAAAAAAAAACCCCTAGAATTAAAAGGCAGGAAAATGTAACTAACTATTTCATGAGTCACAGAGACTACAGGCTGTTGTGGGCTTATTTTGCTCAGCTGATAGGATGCATTAAAATTGTTCTTTTTTGTTTAGGAATGTAAAATTACATACCTGACATCCGTCGTATCAAGACTTTTTTCAGCAATGACATCAAAGGAATCTCATTTTCTTTATGCTTGCAGAGAAAAACAGACCAACTCTGTCCCAGTTGTGCCTCTGCTCTTCTCTAGCCCATAGATTCTGGATGTTTTCCAGCAGTCCTGCTGCATTTAATAAGTAAATTCAGAATCTGGGCAAATATCCAAAAATGGAGGTTTTTGCTTAAATTTTCTTTATTTATTGGATTGTTTCAACTTCTAAAAAATCTGGCTGAAAATTGGTACAGTGTATTTCAGGTATATCAGTAGAATGTAAGTGATAATATTAGACACAAAGTGTTTTAATCTGGAGACTTTTGGGTAACATAACCATCAGAAATGGGAAGGCTGGGCCTGGGAAACAGCTCAGCAGCACAGAGCCTGCCTGGTAAGCTGAGGGTCCTGAGCTTGATTCCCTGTTTAAAAAAAAAAAAAAAGAAATGGGAAAGTCTTTCATTAATCTTAGTTGATATTTATCAGAGAATATTGGAATAGAATAGTGACATTTGTTCACTCTGTCTTAAAGGTATATAATTTTAAGGTATATATTTATATCCACATAAGTATCTGTGCTAGAAAATTAAAGATTTGCTTTTATACAGTTTTATAACAAAAATATGATAATTTGTGGATGGGAAGTACAGGGTGTTATTTGCAAGCTTTTAATCTCTTATAGAAAGTTTTAAGTTATTGTTAAAACTTGGGTAGAATGTGAATTTATAGTTCTACTATCAATGTGCCAGTTATCACTATGCTTCTTTGTGTTTGTGTTTTTAAACCAATGCTTTTAAATTTAAAGAAAAAAATTATCCTTGCATACCAATAGCATCTAACTCTTATTATAAAAGTCAGATATTTAAAACCATGGCTAATACAGCCTCAGGAATTTGTACAGTCGCTGGTAGGAATTTACTTTTCCCCTATGAAAAGTAGGTTTAAACAAACTACAAATCAAAAGTCTCAACAATTATACTCAAGACTATTAACATAATAGTTGACGTTAAAGTGCAGGATAACTTCCGTCTTTATTTAGGATAACAGGATTTATTTGGAGAGTGGTTTCGCCTGCTTCCAGGGTTACAGTAAGTTTCAGAAACTGCACAGAGCCGCTCCCGAATGCTGATAACCCAAGGAAATTGTTATTTAGACCAAATACGAAAAAGGTAGCAAATATGACATGCAGTGAAGAGGCAAAAGTAAGAGCAGTTTCCAACTCAAAATGCTGGTATCTCAACTTTTCATTAGGTCTTCCTCTCCTAAAAAAATGTTCTCAGTGATCTTTTTCACATTTCAAGCCTCACATAACTACTTATTGGCTGTACTGAAAAACAAATGATACAAGTCGATTTTCGAAGTGGCTACTTTAGTCTAACTTCTACCCTACTTTTCCTTCCCTTGCACCCTTTCTCGATGACATGCCTCCCCATGAGTCCTGGAAGAGCGCATCACCTCTCACCTGCTAGTAGTCTCAGTGTCCTAGAATTGTTTTTTAGGGTGTGGATATGCTAAGGATGGGACCCAGGGCCTCACCCACGCTGGGCAGTCACCCACTGACCTCATACTCTTGGTACCCAAAATATTTTTAAGTGAACTTTATTTTGTTTAATTATAACCTAGCCACTCTATAAAAGGAAGGAAAAAAAAACCATAGTACCTAATTTTCTCTCTCATGGGAGATAAAAATTACCCAATTTGTTCTCTTAGAAAATTTTAAAAGTTGCCTCAAGTGTGGAGCTAATGTGGGGGTTACTCCAGCATAGCTCAGTACCCAGACCTGCCTCCAGGTCATCCTGGGGCTCACAGGACAGCACCCCCATACACAAGGAGTCCTGTATAGAGGTAGAGTGGAAAGTGCCTTTCTGTATGCAGCATCTTTCCCTTGAGAGAAGTCCACTGCCCCAGAGTGTCTGATGAATGAACTTGTGGTATAAAGATGGCATTTTTTTTCTTTGCCCTTGTGCTTGCCAGGGAAGCGCTTATCCCACTGAGCCATCTCCCCGGGCCCGAAGATGGCATTTTCTAATGCTGCCCCCAGCTAAGTTTGTCTGCAGCTCTTCAGATTGTCCTGCAAAATCAAAGTGTATGTTTCTGTCTCTGAGGTGTTGGCAAATTCGAATTCATAGACTGCTTCAATGGCAGGCCACAAGCCATGTCACATTGTGCTTAGGAGACACGCCTCAGTGTATAATGCCCTGCTGTGCCACTTATTTAGTTTGTGCTTGGGCACACAAATTGACCTGCAGTGTAGGCTCCTCATCTGGAAAATGAGAAGAGTGTAACAGTTACGTTCTAATGTTGGTGTTAGGATCATCTGAGCTAATATGTGCAAAGTAACATGTATCTGAGACATAGTAGTTACGTCATGTATGTGGGTGCTTAGCGCTGCATAGTTGCCGTGTTCGTGCATAATTGTAACTAACTGAAATTGAACACCCAACTGCAGAGTCAGCATTGTCTGCTAAGATGCTAAAGCTGTTTTTCATCCTGGGAATTCATGTTTGTATTCCTTAACACAGTTCCAAAGGATGGCCTCAAAAGCCAGGCTGCATTTGAAGAAATGAGGACAAACTACATCAAAGAACTGAGGAAGATGGTAACTAAGTGTCCCAATAACTCTGGACAGAGCTGGCAGAGGTTCTATCAGCTGACCAAGCTTCTAGACTCCATGCATGATGTAAGTAGAGCCTTTGGTTCCTGTTAAGTGAAGGGCCAACAAACACACATGTGCACACACGCACATACACGCATGCATGCAAAGGCACGCACGCACGCGCACGCTCTCTGCTGACTAAATGAAACCAGAGAACTTAGAATTTTCAGAGATTTAGGAAGAGCTGGAGTGCATTATCCAGTGGGAGGCAGCAATAGTTAAATCTGATTCAGGCCATTTTTCTTTGGATAACCTTTCGCACGAAAATCATTTACAACAAAGGCTATGTGTGGCTCTGTGCCCTGGACCAGGGAAGGCCCTCAGATTTGCTACAGGTGTGAGATTGAGTTTCATATTTTTGCTTACAATCTAGGAAATATTTGGTGAATAAAAATGTTTGCTTTAGCATTACATAAATAATGTCCATCTTCTACAACTGTTAATCTAATAACCCAATCTTTCAAAAACATTATTAGTGGTTCAGGGCCAGCTGGGATCATCTCCATCCTTGCCAAATGTTGAACCCCATGTTCATGATTCTTAGTAGGAGTCACCTTCCTGGTCCTACGTAAATACAGAGAGATGATTCTGAGCTTGTTCTAATCTAATTAATTAAAGATGAGGTTGAGGTATTTGTTAGCAGCTTCTACAAAATATTGATTTGGATAACTTGCTTTGTGCGTCATTTAAAATATGCTTCTTGTTTCGCTGTGTGAGGCACTTTCGCAGTTCTGGCTCGAAGCACGTTGCATGCAGTCATGCTAAATTAGTTCTTCGTGTTTTTGAAGTTTCCATACTTTCTTTGGAAGAATTTATTATTCAAATAGGGTCTATATGATTTGAATAATAAATTATTTTTCAAATATTTCCTGTAAAGGAAAATGTTGGCGGGCATAGCGACCAATATTGTAATAGGGTTCCTATGGAGATGGTGGTTCATCCTGTGGATGTCTCTGCCAGTAGACTGTGATCTGTCTGGTGCTAGTGGCATAAGGTTGGTTAGTGAAAAAATACTATTTTCCAGCATTTTATACTAAATCTTTTGCATGTTTGTTGACCTTTGCTTTCTCTGAACTTTTCCTATAACAAGAGCCAAATTTCTCTCATGTGATAAGTGGTTTTGCTTACTCTTCAGGCTTTAGCAAAGACTAAAAGACTCCTTGCTGAGGAGTCTTGGAAATCAGAGGTGACAGTAGGCAAGACTGAGGGAACAGCTCGTCCTGCTCCACCAGAAGGAAATAGGCGGGCACCTCGAGCCACGTTTTCCCATGAGTTTAATGCTGAAGCCACACATCAC
>NDGM010990344.1:0-10757 GCA_002564305.1 Octomys mimax | reverse complement strand
TTATAGCAGCACAATTTGTGATAGCCAAATCTTGGAAACAACCAAGATGCCCATTATGTGAGGAATGTATGAAAAGATGTGGCATTTTTATACAATGGAATATTACTGAGCTGTAAAGATCGATAAACTCGAATTCTTTATATTGAAGTGGATGTCCCTTGAAGATATACTGATAAGTGAAACAAACCAGGCACCCATGTGTAAATATTGTATAATTTGCCTATTATAAGAACTCAAAAGAAGAAATACAAATAGAAAGGTATAAGATAACAAAAAGGAAAGCAAGAACGTGAAGACTAGACAATGAAAGAGAGCAAGGAAAAGAGCTAGGAAACATGACAGGGGCAAGCCATACAGAATGTGGGTAATGTGGATAGAATGTGAGTAGAATGTGGGTTAGGCAATGATTCTGAGAATTCAGAAGATTTTTGAATCAAGCAGTTAATTGGAAAAATGAGAGCCTTATGTTAGGTGTGTTTGGAAGATTTCATCTGGTTATAATTCATTTCTGTTTTGCTTTAGAAAGATAGGATTTCCTCTTCATAGATGGTCATGTGTCTATATGTCCAGTTCCCCAAGATGTTTATACCTTCTGCCCCAAATTAGGCAGAAAAATGGCAGAGTTCTCATTGCTTTCTGGACATTTTTAATGGTTTCTAGGCATTCATGGTCTGAAGTGTAGCAATGGATCTCAATTGTTGAAACATTCTCCAACCTTCACCTCTTTACTCTCTACCCCTAAATAAACACACTATTAGTTTATAGCTATTCATTATTACGTCTTGAGGTGGACTTCAGAAGAGATGGAGAGGAAGATAAATCCCTTGACAGCCATGAAAATGTGAATTCCCTTCTAGAAAGATGTAGGCTTAGGGCCACCAAGAAGCTAGACTTAGATGAAACTTATTGAGGGTGGATCAACTCTCTCACTCTCACTCTTGCTCTCGCTCTCACTCTCCTTTCAAAATATTTGGATCTGCACAAAGCCAGTTCTTCTTATATATATATCCCAACATGTATCCTACACTTTCATATCTTTTACATTTCAGGAACATATGTATATACATTGAAATGATAGAATATATGGTGACACTGAGAGTTTGCAAAATCTTTCATGTTTTACAGGTGGCCTTGCATCACTTTTGTGAAACTGTACATGTCTTTTCAGAATTATTTTCATATTTATCTGGAAGGCAATTATTGGGTTCCCAGACTGTGAATTCTAAAAGTTTCATATCTAGCATTGAAAAGGGATATAAAATATTTATCTTAAATGTAAATTGTGTGCATGTACACAGACGGGGTCTTATTTTTAGTTGTTTTTAAAAATAATTTAAATAAGGCTAAGAACCATGCTCAATTGTGTTCAAATTTGGACTTAATTCAAGTTAGTTTCTTCACATTTAACTGTCCCCAATGCCTTTTCTCTCACTGTTGAGGTAAACAACCAACTCAACTATTTTTTAAAGTGACCTCCACTGTACCAACTTCACGAAAGAGGCTTTTGTAACTGCAGCAGAGCAGTGCCTTTCTCTCTTAGCTTTCTACTTCATAGAAAACAATTTTAGAAGCAAACAAAAATACTAAAAATAGAAAGTCAAGTATACCTAGAAGGTGTGTTATATATAGATAGATTTTAGGCAAGACTTTGAATTTCAGTCTTCTTCCTCCTGCAAAAAGCTATCATGACATACATTTCCAGAGTTTTTTAATCTTTATGTATTTAAACATCCACATGCATATATTTTAATTATTGCTTTCTCTTTTACTCTGCTTTCTTTCTCCTGTCCTGACCCAAAATTTCTATAAATTTTAAGTTGGTCACAATTTGATGCATTGTGTAATGTGTTGAAAATTTTTGGGGCTGGGGATTTCACTCTGCGGTAGAAAGCTGGCCTAGCAAGCTGGAAACCCTGGGTTTGGTCCTTGGCACAAAAAATATTCATTAGGTTGTCCTCCTGTAAGAATGTAACATAAATATAAATATAAATGGGTTTGAAAAATTAAGCCTATACGTTACACATTAGAATTAAGTTTTCTAATGTATAAGCAGAAATTCATCCTAGGTTCATGCTTTAAAGTAGTCTGTGTTGAAAGCCCCAGACCTGGAAAGAGAAAAGGTTGTCATGCTAATATAATTACAAATTCTTGTCATTGATATATTCTATGATAAGTTTAAGTAGTTCCTGAGGCATTTATTTACTTTTTTATAATTAATGTGTAGTGAATTGTAAATATTTGTAGGGTATAGAGCTATATTTGAATACATATATTCAACAGGTACTGTTCAAATTATGATAACAAACCTTTCTATCTCTTCATAATTTCTTTATGTTTAGGGACTTTGTGTTCCATTCTTCTAGTTTTTTTCTCACGTATAAAATGGATAATTATGTAGTCACCTTACTTGCTGTAAAACATTAAATATTATGCCTTCTAACTGTATTTTGGTAATTGTTGTTTAGTACCCTATCCATCACACCAATCTTCTTAGCTTCTAGTGACTACTGTTTTACTTCTTTATACTTTGAGATCAACCTTTGCATCCTTTACTTATAAAAGGTAACATGTGGTACTTGTCTTTATGTGTCTAGGTTATTTCACTTAAACTAATGTCTGCTAGTTACATCCATTTTACTTCAAGTGGTAGGATTTCAAATATAGTTACGTTTATCCATTTATCTGTTGGTAGGTAATTAAGTTGATTCTATATCTTGTCCATTGTGAATACAGCTGAAATGAGTATGGATATGGATTATCTCCTTGGTGTACCAGTTGCATTTCTTTTGATATATACCCAATAGTGGCCTAGCTGGATTATATGGTTGATTTATTTTTTAATATTTTCAAGAATTTCCATAATGTTCTCCATATGGCTGAGCTAATGTGTATTTTCACCAACAGCACAGATTTCTTTAAGAAATATGTTCTTAATAAAACTGTAGATTAGAAAGATAAAGAGTGATGGCTAGTCAGATTTAATTAGATGATGTTCAATGTCGTATGAGCATGGGTGCATAGAAACAAACTAAAGCTTATGGGTCAACTAGACCAAAGAGGTCTCAGTATATTCCTCTTGATGGGAAATCCAGTCATAAAAATGGTATGGTGAGCTGATTGGCTGGTGAGACTGTCAGAAAGAAATGATATGATTGAGTTTTCAAAGACAGTACAATACCAGTCTACACTTAAACACTGCATATCAGTGATTAGTAGGGTCGAAGGCTAGTTGGCAGTGTTGTTTCTCAAAAAATAGGTCCAAATCTTCTTAGATGTACCCTTATTGACTTCCCTGTCCTACCTACACTCCCTTTTCTGCTAAATTCAGTTTAAAAAGCAAGTGATTTTTACCAGAAAGTGTTGATAAAAATGCTGACTCTCAGCACCTTGACACTTAGGATAAATGTTTTTGAAATATATTTTTTTCATCATAATGTGTTTCCCCTTAGGTTTTTTGTTTTGTCAGCAGTGGAAACAGCAAAAACAGTGTTTAAAAAAAGAGTGTATAGGAGGGGATCTATAGCTTTTTAAAAATCCAATTCTTTTACACTTCTCCCAAAAGGCAATAAAGGACTATCTAAAAGTATCATTTCCCAAAAGGGCCCATGGATGCCTAAGAAATCAGAACACTGGTGAGCAACAGTGATTCTCAGGAAAAGCTGATGAAAGTACATTTTCTTTTTCCCAAACAGATCAGAACGAAGGATTTCATTGCAGGGAAGAATGCCGGATCCTTGGTCACTCTGATAGGTGCTGGATGCCCCGGAACCCCATGCCAACCCGTTCCAAGTCTCCTGAGCATGTGAGAAACATCATCGCGCTGTCCATTGAAGCTACTGCTGCTGATGTTGAGGCTTATGACGACTGCGGCCCCACCAAACGTACTTTTGCGACCTTTGGGAAGGATGTCAACGACCAGCCAGGTGAGGAGAGGCCCACCCTAAAAAGCAAGAGAACTGTTGATGTGACCATCTGCAGCCCCAAGGTCAACAATGCTATCCGGGAGGCAGGTAATGGTTGTGAGGCTATTAGCCCAGTCACCTCTCCCCTCCATCTGAAGAGTCCTCTGCCTACCAAGCCTTCTGTGTCTTACTTGGTTGCTGTAGCTCCTCCGACCCGTGATCTGGAGCAGTACATCAGCAGTGTCAACAATGGCCCTTCTCGTCCCTCTGAAGCTGAGCCCCGTGGAGCTGACAGGGAGAAAGTTGTGCATGAGGTCAATACCGTTCTGAAGGAGGGTCGTGATAAAGAGTCCCCTAGTGTCAAGCGCCTGAAGGATATTGTTCTCTAAACCAGTATTGGGAAAGAAAAGAAAGAAATCATGCTGTCTAGCAAAGATGAATAAGCTGCTCATTTTAATTGCTCACCAATGGTTGGTTCTTGAGTAGCTGTATTTCAGAGCTTTCCCTAAATGTATTGTTTATAAATGACTATTATTCTACAACAGTTCCTCTCTCATTTCAACAGGTAGCAGGGGTGTTCAGTTGGAGCAAATTAGCTTTGATTTGAGTTGTTCATGGGGCCTTGATGTTGGGGAAACAGAGATAAATTCAGTTGTGAAAAGTATTATGTATTGAGTGTTTGAATTTATATATTTTTCTATGTGAAACTTATAAATTATCATGGTTTGTGGATGATTACATTTAAAAAAAGCAGACAAAAAGAGCTCTGGACATGTTTAATAAGCTCGCTACTGTTTTTCTGTAGTGTAGACAAGTCAATTGTAATTTATTGTGTACTATTCATTGATTCAGTGATGTGAAATTGAGCCCCCAACAGATTGTTTCTGAAGCTCGAGTACTTCCCAATGATGCTATTTTGCTGTGGACACCCCTGCTTTAAGAACCTTTTTGCTAGCTGTGCTGTTGTTGTTTTTGATATTGCCAATTGCTGCGTGTGTGGTGATGACAAAAGGCTTTTAATGATTGGTGTTTCTCTTTTCTTTAAAAATAATAAAAAGTACAGACAAACACAAAGTTCAAACAACTGAGACAGCAAACGAACAAGCAACACCACACACATAGACTGAGGACTTGGAGGATATTCAGGTTTATAAACCCACGTAGTGATTGTTCACAAAGTATTTTTCCTGTCTTTCAGTCATCTGCCTGGGTCCATGATAGATCATTTCAGAAAGTCATTTTTGGATATGCTGCTATCTAATTTGCAGTTGTCAGAAGTACTGTGCTGAAAGTTTTATGAGATCCATTTTTCTATTTTTCAGGCTCTGAACAGGAAAATTGTTCCTGAGGTTTCAGGTTTCAGCCTTAGAAATTCCCTGTCTCCAATCATGTAAAACCTAAAATGACTGAATCTATTTTGAGATCTAAATTAGCATCTTTTTAGTCACATACTTCCCGATTCAGTGTTTCTCAATCATGATTGGAATTAGATGGTAAAATACTTCATGGACTGGAATTGAGAACTCCAAGTTGCTCTGAATCTTAGGCTTATAAATAGGGATAGACTAAGTAGTACCGAGTGTACATTTAAGAAAAGACAAAGAAGAGGTAATAGCATCACTAATCCAATTACTGTGCCTTCTAGATGGAGACACTAAGACACTTGAACTTGTCTTTTATGACTAATTTTTTATTAAAAATGTGAACAAGAAACTTAAAGCAAAAATATTTAGAGTTAGCTAATTCTTTTTGCTGTAGGCTAGAAATGCATCTTTTTAAATTAACAAATTGCACATTCTTTTTGTTGCTGTTTTAATATTTTTATAACTCTTAATTTCTCATTTTTTTATTCCTATTCACTAGCCAACATAGTATTCATGCTGCTTAAGAACTCATTATTTAATGATAAAGAAATATGTCATATTTGCTCTACCTTAGTCTTAGACAAATTGTTTCTAGAGAGAAGGTTTTGTGCTTTTCTTCACAGTTGTTTTGTTTTTTTGAAATCAAAGGGTACCCAAAAGGAAGGTCTAGAGGTTAGAGCACTAGAATGCAAAAGAGAATTTATTTTCTTAAGTTTAGCTGGATAAGGTCAGCTCTTTTCAATGTTTTAGTTATTTTTGCTTGAGTTCCTAGATTTATACATATACTAGGAATATTTTCTTTTATGGAATGGGAAAGGGCATTGAGGGAGGGGGTGGTATGACAGTGGGAAGGGTTAAGTAGGAGAGAATATTTCTGAAATACAGAAACTATAATGAAGCTAGAAATCCATCATTACTTCTTATTCAGTGCTGAATACTACCTCATACAAAATATTGGTGTGGCTGCAAATTTTCTTCTGAAACTGACACAATTAGAGATGAATTACCATAATATCTTCATTTTGCCTGATTTTATTTTCACGCACTTTCTCCTTTTCTAATTTATTTCATCTTGGTAATAGATTCTGGGTTAGGTATTTATTTCTCTTTACAAATGACTATGTGATTAACACATTAAAAATAAACAACAACAATGAAACCTTTAATCTATGGTAGTTACCAATATAATTCAGATTGTTTTACCACGATCCATCCTGATATTATGTCATTAGTTACATCTCAAGGTCACTTTGAAGTTAGATTTGGCAATTTTCTACAGGCGTATTTCATGCTATGCTCAGTGGGAATGAGGGAGCTGGAAAGATAGTGGAAAGTAGATACATTAAATGTTATGTGGCTATTGAGCTAGGGAGACCACTGGCTGCCATGCCTCTTATCCTTGAACTTTAAAATAACTAAAATAGAAGTGGCATTGATTTTGCCTTGTGACTGAGTTTTCATTTTTCCCCCAAATTCAGTTTCAAGTTACAGATTCATATTTTTTCCCACCTAAATACTTCCTTCTCATCAAGCAAAGATTTTTTTGCTTTTGCATACAAATACTTGACTGAATATAGTCAGTGAATCCTCTTATTAAAAAAATCTTTTGTTTTCTCTACAATTGTCTTGTATATGTGTCCTTCTAGAAGCACAAGTGCATCCTAGAAGGGCTCTGTAAGTTGGTTTTAAAGGCAGGCAGTGCCTGCAAATCAGAACTTTGTACAAGGACCCTAAATCTCCATTTGGCTCATGTTTTTCACTTTCTTTTGAACATGCCTAATGAAAAGCCACGCAGGCCAAAGGGCCACACATTATTATTTCCCTTCTTCTAACATGTTACACACTTAAACGTCAGGGAACAAGTTTGGTTTCTAAGTCCTAGGGAGTCTATTACATTTGTTCTAATGTTTCACAGTTTTGAAGTATGACATCCTATACTATCAATTGTTTTTTAGCAGTTCTCTAGGCACATAAAATTTTCCATACAATATTAGTTTAGTTTGCAATGATTGATTTCTTCCCTCCATCTGGAAATACACTGTATAACAAGAAATAGTAAAAAGAGCCATGTTGCTTTGTAGAATCTCTTTTACCTTTGGACTATGCTAACTAGTTTACAAATCTCTTCACAATGAAACTTCACATCCTTTGACCTCTTGAAGCTGGTAGACTAAACCTGTGGTCCATCTTATTACTGAAATAGGTAATGAGCTAAGGGATCCTGCAGATCCTGCAGAGCAGTGGTTCTAAAAATGCAGTCCCTGGAGCATAAACAAGAAAATCACTTGGGAACTTCATAGAAATACTAATTCTCTGCATTAGAAACCTGGGGATGGAGCCCAACAACTCATCTGAATCAGGTATCAACAGAAGATTGGGGGATCTTTAAAACCCAGTTGGTAGACTCTTTCCTTAGAGTTTCTGATTCATTTGGTTTGGCCTGATTCTGTGCATATCTAAAACATCCCAGGTGATGCTGATAGGACCACACTTTGAGTATCACTACTCCAGAGTTAACCTGCCTAATAGAACTAATGGCACCCAAGTTGCCCATTTAAACAAATTCCTTGACATGGTGAACCACTCTCCATTAATGAAAATATAAAAGAAAATACAATCTCAGACTCTGAAAACTGGAACCACCCAGAGCATATCTTCCCAACAAGTGTCACTTCAGCATGTGATTAACTATAGGAGGGGAATTTGGTGGACTTTTTTCTGTAGCCTCGTCATTAAAAAGCAGACCAAAAATGCTGTCCACTGGAAGCAACACATGGAAGGACGGTTTGGTAAGAGGCAGGATAAAGGAAATAGCTCAGTTAGGCATCCAAGGTAAAAAAAAAAATAAAAATAAAAAAAAACAAAAAAAATTATTATTGTACATAGTAGTTCTGGCTGACATTCCACTTCATGGGGATCATTTTGATGTTGAATGCTCCCTACGGCATCCTGACAAGTCTGGTCTACTTGGCTCTTTACCCAGGGTAATAAGACTCTTATGGACTTTGAAAATCTGGCATAAATGAGCTTAAGTCCATTGTATACAGTCCTAGTGTTTGCCTTCTTGGTAAAATTACATTTAAGAATGTCATTTCATGAGTCAAATTGTATCTGCTGACACTGAAGTGTATTGAGATATTGTTCTTTAGTTTAAGTATGTAACAAAGTAATATTCAATGGGGATGTGTGGGGGTGGGGCTGGGACTGGGCGGCTTTATATTGATAATGAAATATTCCAGAGCAAAACACATTGTCCTAATGAAGTTGTTGCAGCTCTCTTTGTTTTCTTGTGAGGCTGGAATTGGCCTGTGGGTCACTTGTCGTGCAAAAGTGAATTAATTTCAACTAGGAATCGTGTTGCTTTTGTAAAACAAAGAAAATCAACCACCTTGTCGGAAATATACATTGTAAAATGCTCTTGGTAAGGAACAACCCACAAACACCTGATCTTGATTGGAAAGCATTGTAGGTCATTAGGGAAAACAGATGACTCTGACTGTTGCTCCAGCTGTGTTGGCAATTAAAGATGACCTTGTTCCTAACATAGTTGCTGTAAACTTTAGTAAATAAACCAGCCAACACCATTACAGCACTGGTTAGGTAGACTTTCACTGGCACTGGCTGGCGTTCAGCTGAGGAAGGCTAGGATGCTGACTTTAATGACCAAGAGCCAGACTAGCTTTAGCTAGAAATTCAGCAACAGATACCTCCTGTGTGATTTGAATGCTAAGGTATTCGTTGCAAAAGGCTTACTATGCCTTCGCTCCTCTAGTGAGGGGAATGAGCCTGATGACACTATTATTGTTTACCTGTCAAACCAGGGTGGAAATTTAGAGGGATGCAAGTACAGTGTGTCTCATTAAGCAGTTTCTGTTGCTGATTATATGAAGATGAAGTTGTTGTATATGCTGATCTGTATTTTATGTACATTTTCACAGTGATTGAATCATTGTAAAAACAAAAAAAGATAAAAAAGAATCTCAACTTTGTCTATTTTATGAAGATGATAAAGCAGCTTTATTAAATTATTACAGTTATGTTTTAAATGATGTTATCTGACACATTGTTTCTTTTTATCTGGTGATTCTCTGTTTCCCCCTTAAATGTGTTTTCTCTGCTTCAAAATTTAATGCATTTTAGTATTAAAGGCGATTGTGGAAAAATTATTGAGTCTCTCGTGAAATTTGTCTCAGAGTATATTTGTTGGGCTTGGGAAGGACAATTCTTAGACCTAGACAATAACCAGCCAGCCTTTGATGAAGTCATTGATGTTCAGGTTTTTTTTTTCCATTTTATACAACTCCCCACTCCCCAGCTAACAGGGACCTCTTCCCCCAGTCAGGATGCAGTCACACTCAGTACTAAGTACACCCTCTCCTTGCCATTCATGTCAGTAACTTTGTTGGAGGAGGAGGGTGTCCCATTCACATTTACATTGGCAAAGACTTTCCAGTGTGGTATTTTGAACAAAAGCCTTAAAATCATTCCTTAAATCATTTTGGGGACAATTTCAACAAGGGACTTCTTTAAAAAAGTAAAAAGTAGTAGCAGCTGACAGTAAGGGGAAAAATAGTTTAAAACATAGGTGACCTGGCTGCACCTTTGATGCCTTCAGGTATGAAAGCAAAGGAACATGAGAGGTTCTCATTTTGCACAAAGCAGAGCTGCAGAGAAAGCCCTGACAACTATCTTTATCTAAATCATTATTCTCTGGGACTTAGAACCTGGGCTGCAAGTATTCATTCTGGCTGCAATTGGCAGATGAAAAAAAATTCAGAGTAGACAATAAAGGAGGGCATGTCAAAATATTCTAAGTAATGCCTTTAGTGGGTAAAGGCTAAATTCTTTAGCATGACCTATTCTCTCTAAACAATTAAAAATGATCTCAACGATATCCACTGTCTCCTTAGAGCTCCATCTTTCTGTTATTTTTACTCACTTATATTACACTGAGGTTACACCTTCTCCAGAATTAACCCTAGAGCTTCAGTGGTAGCCAGTGACTCTGGTCAGGAATAGCCAGTGATTTGGTACTACAGTTTAACAGATGTTGCACCAAAATGGAAAGAAACATGCAGGGGCACAAAGAATCACATACACTAGCATATGTACAGATACTAACAGAATCTCACAGATGTTTAAGTTCTATTGGAAGAAGGCTGGTCTATCATTGGTTTGGAGGCCAATGAGTCACAGGACACTGCATGAGTGCTTCTGTGTTAGTCCATAACAAAACCACAAAAACAAAAAAAAATTCTTTTACCCACTTCTATTTCCTCTAAGTTAGAGAGGAAAAAAGGAAAAGGCATTTTCTCCTTAAAACAAGTACTTCCAAAGAACAAACAAGAGAAAATAAATTCCCTTAGAATATTTTGCTGAGTTAACACACCTATAATATTCAAATAACCGAACTAAACAAGAAAAGGGGATAGAGATGAATGTCCATTTTGTATCTGTGTATTCAAGGTGGTTAGGATAGATATATAGTTAC
>NDGM010990337.1:0-10244 GCA_002564305.1 Octomys mimax | reverse complement strand
CTTAATAACTTGTGCTTTCTTTTGCTAAACAAAGTGAAAGTAATTAGATTCAACCTTGTTTTTAAAAGAAGTATATAATTTAGGAAAAGCCTTCAGCATCTCTGAGGGACCAGAATCTTAAGCCAAAAACCTCAGCGTTGTGCTGGACTCCTCTCATTTTCTAACCTCCTGAACATGGTGTTGTCAGAAACTTATGTTGGCTCAACCTGTAAAACACATTCAGACTCCAACACCTTCCCACCCGTCACCTAATTTTTCATACCCAGCTCCAAGACGATGTCATCGTGCACCTCCATTTCTGCAAGTCTTCCCCTCTCCTTCCACTCTTGCCCACTACAATGTATTCCTGAAGGAGTAATTCTTTAAAACATCCCAGATCATGCCATTTCTCTGTTGAAAACTTTCTAGTTGCTCCTCAGTACAGCTAAGAGTAAGCAAAGTTCCTTACAATGACTTTCAGCACATCTGTCCTCCCTGATTGCATCTTCCCTGCCCCCCTTCATTACTTGCTCTGTTCCAGCCGGGCCTGGCATCCTGTTGCAAGGAGAGCTGAGAACAGCTGTACAGGTTGTGCACTGCTCAATTCTAGGGAGTGCCACTCACACGTGCATCACTGTGCGTGTGCCCACATGTCACCATGCATTTCTTCCAACCAATATTGGAGCCAACAACAAAGCTCACTCTATTTTAGAGCTAACATATTTAGTTCTGTTCACTGTTGATTATCTCTCTCTTCCTACTAGGATACAAGCCCTTAGAACAGCTCCTTCCATAGAGCACCTTTTGCTTGACGAATGAATGCTTAATGACTAAGACGTCATCCTACCTAATTGCCCTGGGTCTCCTCTGCCATGAGTGTTAAGGTGGGACTCAGTGGCATCCTAACTGTGAAGGATTTGCCATGTAAACAGCTGGGCTCTTCCAATGCTCTATTTCTCCTTCTGTGCTGTTTCGTCTATGGTGGGAGCATGCACAAAAGAAAGTGTCCAGGCTGCTCATGCTCAAGACCTTAAAAGCACCTTTGTTCTGAGGTCAAAGTTGGAACATGTGGAACTCCAGGACGGGAGCCCGTCTCCTGGCAGCACTGCTCATGTGTGTACGCATTCTTTGTCCCCAGCCTTCTGTGTCTCTCACCAAAAGTCTGACACTAGGTTCAGCCTCATTCAGGTTCTCTTCTAAAGCAATATGAGAAGTCCTGGGACTGTAGTCTTGTCCTTTATAATCTCATGACTTAGAGGAGAGAGTGCCTCTCAGATTTCTCCCAGGATCCACCTGAACCCTCGCATAAGGACCCTTTATGGTGCCTCCCTATGTCATACACCCAACTCTAGGTTAATCACTACACATAAGAAACTGGCCAGTCTGAGGAGCGACTCACCCCTGATGGAGGAGGGCCAAGTCCTCCAAATAGGACGCCAGCTAGAAAAGCGAAAGCTTTAACAGGTGCTCCAGGCCTTAGAACAGTGTGAAGACTGTGGCGCTCCATTAGGTGATACATGCACGGCATTGTAGTCTTCTTGGCCATGGTTGTTGGTGGTTTATTGGTTTTTGTGAGAAACTATCTCTTCTCTTTGGGAAGCCACTGCTCAGTCCCATTGCTGATATTAGAAACTCACAAGAGATAATCCCAGAAAGCCCCACATCCTCTTTCAGGAAGAATTCCTCTCATAGATCTGCCTATGAGATATGCTATCTGAGGAAAGCCAAAACATATATTCCTGTCTGCAGAGACCACAGGAGGAAGGTGAGTTTTATATTTGGGTAGGAAGATAGGCAGGACTAATCGGGGAAAGTTTAGGCAAGAAGGTTTTCACTAAGGTCAACAGAATCCCAAGGAAGATGTCTCAGTTATCACAGCATTTACTTGATTTGACATCAAAAAAGGGAATTTGACACAATTATTATTGACTTAGATGTAGCATGCTGAATTGTAAGAAGTAAAAAAATTGTGTTGGGAACCAACTCGCCTGGGTCCAGATCCTAGCATGGCCACTGACTATCTCTATCATCTTGAATAAATTATTAAATAAAGATGGGCTTCAGTCTCTTCCTTCTAAGAGACAGACTGATCAGATCTGCTGTCTTTCCCAAAGGGTTGTTCTGTAAAAAATGTAAAGATGATCAAAGAAGCACTGGACAGTATTATGATAAACGCTGGCTGTGTCCTTCCAGCATCACTAGTCGCTGAGAATCAGAAATCTTCAGGGATGTCTAGGTCTCCTAGTCCCAAAATGAACTAGTGATTTTTTTTTTTTTTGACAAAATGTACATTGCACATATTTCTATGGGACACTCATGGATTTTGTACTACAGATGTGGAGTTTCTGGTCTTTATATTCTCTGTCCTAGCTGAAAACATAAACTGATGGTTTGAGCCAACATACTCATAAGACTACGATTTTCATAATCCTTATAATTATTTTTTAATTAAAACAGACAAAAGCATTTAACTCATAATGCAATAACAAGCAGAAGTATTGAAACAACACCCAAGATTTGGAGGCAGATTTATTTACATTGACAGGCACTGAGTGGGATCATTCCCGGAATATCAGGCCTTCATCTCTGGTGGCCTAGGGCTCACATGGGATGAGCACACTGGAAGCACAGAGGCATGACGGCTTGTCAGCTGGGGATTTGGTTCATACGAAGGGCATCATAATGACCAGCTGTTTTTAGCAGATGAGAAGCAACTGAAACTGGAATAGGAACTGAAGTTACCTGTGCAACTAAGAAACTAAAGCGCCCTGGTGAGGAGGGCACTTTCTGTTACACTTCCTCCCTCCTCTAGTTTCCCAAGCAAAAGATTACTGGGCGTGTTATATGTTATCTTTTGATACGCAGCCACAGTAGGGTTGTCAGTGATTGTAGGATGGGTCCTAGTCAAGCTCCACAAGATTGTCTTATTATAGAATTTTTTCCTAAATTGTTTTAGAAAGAGACATAATTTAGACCTGTCTGTTCTTTAATAATACTCTGGCAAGGTATTGAAGGAGTTAATTTGATCTAAGAGAGTGTCCAGTGTGGCTTGGTTGTTCATTGAATCTTGGGCAAGTGTTCAATTGTTTTACCCTCATAGGGCAAATGTTTGTAGAGTTTAAGGCAAAAAACATAGCTAGCGGGGATGGGGAAGCAAGGACTTGGATAAGCAGCCTGAAAAGATACAAACCAAGGAGATAGCTTTGGAGCAATTCTGTGAACTCTGTCCTCAGGCTTCAGCTGGGTGTGGATTGGTCAGTGTTCAGAGTGACAAGAACAGGGCATTGAGTACACTGTCTCTTCAGAATGAGCTGTCAAGTCAAGATAAAATATTCTAGCAGGCTAAGGCTGGACACCTGAAACTTGTAGCAGTAATCAATGTGCACCTGGGTTATATGAGTTACGGGGCAGGGGTTTGTTGGTTTGTTTAACTTTTCTAGAGCGTTGTGGTCTGTAGGCTATATGCAGTTTTCATTCAGTCTCGCTTTTGAGTAACCTCTGCTACAAATGCAGCCTCATTGTCACTGCCAGTGGTCAAGGGCAGGCCATATACGGGGTGAGTTTCTACAGCAGGACCCTACAATATCTATTGCTTTCTCAGTCTGGGTAGGACTGAGAGGTCGATGACACAAGCACTGGGGTTACGGGTGCCAGTGCTATAGCCTGAGCTTGCAGGGCATACGGTGGGCTCAGGTCTGGTGGCTGGGCTTGATGTTTCAGTCAGCTGGATCCCTGGAGGGGGCTTAGGAATGCAAGTCTGCCATCACTTGTGGCAGGTTTCCAAACAGCAGGAAGCAGTAGCAGGAGAGTTTTGGCTAAAATACCTTCGTCCAAGGTGATCACAGCACACTTAGCCTGTCAGACTCAATTCCTAAGAGAGCCGTTTTCATCTGTAAACAGGACGTACTCAGTGTCTGTAGTGGTCTACAGTTATTTAGGTCTAGTACAGCGTGTGGCACCTGGACAGTGAGGTCTCAACCTAGGGTGAGCTCATCAGCTGTCTTGTTCAGAAGGACAATGTCTTCAGAGTACAGAGGCAAAGGGGAGGCCACCTCTAGCGAGCAGAGGTTGCACAGATACCCACTGGGCATGCCCAAGGGCTGACAGTCTGAGTAAGCGTCACTGCTTTTGTAAACTCAAGGATCTGGGTTCTATAGAATTCAGCAGCTCCAAAAAAAAAGGAATACATTTTTTTTTTCTTGGTGACACAAGTCACCAAGTTTTTGATAGACATTATAGCCTAGATTTTGTATCTCTTCAGCAGGCAGCTTCGATGTCATTCTTCAAAACTAGCAAGGTTGGTGGTGAGGGCTTTTTCAGAGAAAGTAAACAAGGTTTTGAACCCCTGGGAGGTGGAGTCCAGGTCGGTGGTGAAGAAAAGCAGGCTGGCAAGGGCCAATTGAAGGCAGAAGAAGGCATTTTTGGGCCCAGGCAGGTTTACCCAGAAGGCTGTGGGTGGCAGAAGACTGTGGCAACATATATAGGAGGGCAATCGTGGCCACAGCATTGGCAGTTTGGAGATATTGAGCTCACTTACAGGCAGGAGAGCTGTATTTTAGAAGCTCAAGGGTCTATAGACATTTTGCAGTTTTGAAGTCTCTTTTTTTCTCTCTTGGGGGACTGCGATACCTAGCAGGAGAATTTTTAGCCCATTATGACAATTGAGTCCAAGTGAGCTGGCCTTTTGTCTCAGGATTTTCCCAGTTGAAGAGGCTTATAGGAGCAATTCACAAGCAGAGGAAGGCAGCTTTTAAATCTAGAACAATCCAGGGGGCCTGGGAGATGGCTCAGTGGAATAGGTACTTCCCTGGCAAGTGCAAGGGCTTGAGTTCAATCCCTGGTTCCACCAAAAATCAATCAATCAATCAATCAATCTGGAACAATCCAAAAGGATGCACAGGTTGGGAACTGCAGAGTGCAAGGTTCACAGCACAGAGATCTTGTCCAAAGTGATTAACAGTCTTATCAGGCTGGAGTGTGGCTGGATGCCTGCTTGTGCTTCCTGTGACATCTGTGGGCAACAGAGGTTGTGGTGAGGTGGCAGATAGATGGCCAGGCCTGGAGGCGAGGCTTTAGTTTATAGCTCTGGGACATGTGTCTTTAGAACTTCAGGATTTCAGTTATCCAGACTGACATGGGTGTCACCTCCCTCTTGCAAAACAGTCAGGGTTGAAAGTGCAGGGAGGCTGCACTGAATGAGAGGGAGACTGGCTTGGAGCAAAAGAGACAGTCACTTCTAACTTGAAGAGGTCTCGTCTCAGACACAGGACAGGGTCTGGCTTGTACAGGAATGCATTCTTGGTGTGATGTCCTCCCAGGCTGCAAGCTTGTGTCTGGCAGAAGGGAGAGGCAGGTCCCAGCTGCCCCAGGGATGGTACCATGGACTCCCTGTGGCCCAGCTGGAAAAGGGAGCCAGATATGGCTCTGGTTGAGCCCATCAGACTGATGGAAAGGTTGGCATCTGATCCAGGGTGAAGCTTTTTGGGAGTTTTTAATCTTTCTATTTATTTATTTTTAGTGTCCATAGTCCTTACAGAGTGTACAGTTGTCTGTTGGACTAGATTTTCTTAAAAGTCATCAGATGTCTTTTTATCAAGTTTCTGGGTAGCAGTAGTTAGTGGGCTTCTTGTTCCCCTTTTTGATATCTTTGAGAAGCACTAGACTGGGTTGCTTCTAGGTGAGGTGACATCTGAGAAAGGCCATGACAACTCATTGGTCAGGGCTGACACTCCAGTTTTCCTCAGTCAAAACACTGAACTCAGGAGGAAATGTTGGAAGTCTTCTCAGTGGGTGCTAGATGATGCCATCCTACCAGCATAGGCGTGGAAGCAGAAGGCTCTGGGGGGAGGGCCCTTGTGGCCCTGGCAGTGGAGACCTGGAGCCAGTTCCGTCAGCTTCAAGTACGTGAATCCAGGGTGGGGAGTGAAGCTGAAGGTGTTGGCAGCAACTGAGATGGCTGACAAAGTGCCAAGGCAGAATTCTCAGGAAGAATGTGTCTCTTTTTTCTCTTTAAGACACAGGGAGCAACTTGGCTTTATTTTTAACTCCATAAAAGTCCTTTTTCCTGCAGTCCGGGACTGTGCATTTTGACTAATTAGTTCCCATCTCTGACTTCCTAGTGTGTGTTGTGTACCCTTGAACAATAGCATGAGAGGCAAAGGGCGGGTGCACCTCAGAAAGGGACCGCTTGGGCGAGAGCCTGCCTGGCTGGCTGCACCCCTCATGGGCACTTAGGCGTGACTTAGCCAAGGAGGGTGTAAGGCCCCCAGCATGCCATATGTTGATTGCCACAGCACCGCAGGTGAGGGCCCAATCAGCCACCACAAGCAGGGCTTCTCAGTCACAGTGTGCAGGCGGAGCAGCCTATCATCTATGATGGCCATCCACTCACACACCCATTCAGCAGGCGCTCCGAGGTTGAATATTTCAACCCCTCTTCCCCTGAGGACAGCCTTAACTAACAAGAATTATTTAAGCTCTTCTTCTACTTAAACTAAGCAGGACTGACTGACTGACTAACTGGGGTGCCCCTGAGGGTCTTGCCAGAATCAGGCAAGTAAATAGGCAGACAGACAGACAGACAGACAGACAGACAGACAGATTGCGTCCTCCTCCCTTTAGGGTCCAATGTGAGCCACTTGAGAAGATCCAGGAATCCTCCTCTAGACCTTGAAGGAGACTCAGGAAATCTCGAGGTTGCGCTTTCCCTTCAAGACCTGGAGAGGTCCTTGCTCTGTCTGAGAAGGCCACAACTGGGGACCTAAGAGGTCAGCACCATCCTCTTCCTGGCTGATGCAGCCCATGCAACAGCCAGCAGAAACACCAAGACGACCCCCAGGATTTGGAGGCAGATTCATTTGATGTCCACAGGCACTGATTGTCCTAGAGCATCAGGCCCTCATCTCTTGGTGGCCAAGGGTTTACATGGGATAAGCAAGCAGGAAATACAGAGGCAAAATGGGGCTTGTCCACTGGGGATTGGTTTATACAATGGGCATCACAGTGACCGGTGATGTATCACAGTGACCAGCCATTGCTAAGAAACCAAAAGCAAAAGGAACTGGAACAGGAACTGTTACCTGGGCAACTAAGAAAATGAAGCATACTGGCTGGGGGGTGCACATTTCCTGTTATAATAACAATATAGTTAAATTAGTTGTAAAATTGAACACACCCATGTCACTGACACATAAATTAAGAAATAAAACATGAGCCCTACCCGAGGTGCCTAGGAATAGCAGGCACCCTACCCATGTGCCTGCTATTCCTCTTCAATATGACCATTGTCCTAGGTTAGTTTTCCTAATAACTCTCTAACAGGATAAAAATTCTACCTTCACGTGGTTGCGAGCAGCTCTCACACTGTTGCACAGATCACAGGTTTGGTTTGGCTGAATGGTGTCTCATGATGATTTAATAACAGACAGGTGGAGGGTGGGTGCAGCACAAAGCCAGATACAGATAATAATAGTAGAAATTACCTTCTCTATAAAATACATCAATTAAGTGTAGTGTGTCATTTCTGGCAGACATATCATCTTAGAATATTTGGGGGAATTAAGGAAAGCTTACTTAGAACTACTGAGTTTCTTTTGTTTCTGCAAAATACCATTTATAGAAAAAAATTTTTTAGAAGCAGAAGCATTTTCTGTGGCTTAACTTGTTGCTTGTCCATATTTGGTGAGAGTTCGAAATGTACAACATAATGTCATCATCTTTGATATTTTTAAGACCCTTTACCACAATATTTCACACAAGTACAAATAAAATTCAAACACCAGACCTTGCCGGGATCACTACTACAGTTCAGGGGTGATGATGAGGGAGTGGGGAGAGGGAGCGAAGAGAGAAGAGAGACCAGAGCTAGCACTCCCCAGCTGTGCTGAGGCAAGAAACCTGCTTTCCTTGCCTTCGCCCCACATCAAATTCTCAACCGCATTCCACTGCCTGTGGGCTGCCCCAGCTGTGGCTGTCACCCAAATGGAGATGGGACCCAGCCAGTTGGATTTAGCATTCTCTGGAACTTCTGTTCCTTGGGGCCTTATTTTCCCAAGTATCACTTTGCATAGCGGCTTAGTTTTTATAACTGGTTGTATGAAATGTGCAAATCCTTTTCCCCCTAGAATACATAAGGCTGATGTAAAAATCTTCTGTTCATTACATTTTCCTTTGGGTTATCTTCGTCCAAATGGAAAAAGAGAAACTGATTCCTTTCTCAGCTATTTACCTAAAAATATTTTTCCTAAAGCAGAGAAATGATAGTTATAGCACAGCAGCACGTTGACATATACACCTACAGAGCCACAGACTCTACGGTAATTTGTTATATGAGACGTTCGATTTAGATGAGCCAACATTTCTAAAGAGACTACAAGCTGCAGTGTTAGTTGTAGGGGACAGGATGGTGAGGCGTCTTCCCTTCCCATAAGAAATTCCTAGCTGTGTGGGAAAGTAAAGACGAAAGCAACAATAACCGGGTGATGATGGCTTGTCACAATGAAGCACTATATGCAGAAAGAGTGATTCATTCTCCCCAAATTTATGGTGGGGGAAGGTACCAAAAAGGAGGCATTACAGAATAATTGGTCAGCAGAGGAGAAAACAATGCATGTCAGGCAGCAAGAACAGAGAACCCAAGATTCAGAGGAGTAACAGAGTCTGCTGTTCTTCAGGAATCGATGGAAACCTTCTAAACAAAGGGGAAGGATGGCAGTCAGGCCAAAGCGAAGGTCCAGGATCAGAGGGAAGCATTGTTAGCACAACCAGGCATGACTTCACAGCCCCAACATGCAGCTGAGAAGGAAGTTTCTCCTTGTTAGAGGCCTGTGGAGGAAGCCCTACCCCAGGAGCTTTCCTGGCCCTCAGTCACTGACCAGCCAGCTCAGTCTGTCCCTGGTCCATGGGCCAAGGCACAGTGACACCTGTGCACACTGCTACACCAGTGAGTGATGTACAGCTTCGTTGTAGCTGCTTCCTTCTGGAAGGGACGATATGAGAGGGAAAGGAAGGGGTCCGTACCTACGGGGGAGCCTCCTCCACCTCTGAACCAACCAGCGAGCCATAGTCTCATGAGCTGGTGTGGAGAAGACCACATCACCCCCAGAAAGTGTGTATGAGATTCAGGAGCGGGGCCATGAGGAGCTCAGGAAAAGAAATCCAAGGCAATTATTTAACTTTTATCTTAATGCAATAGAAATAAATATTAATAAAGAAAATATTAAAAATCACTCTTCTATGAAAAAATAAAGTCTTTCATAACAAAATAACCAGAGAATAACAATAGTTAATATACCATATATCATAATGTTAGGAGAACAAAAATTTGGTCATTATTTAAAATTTTTAGTAGAAAATGAGAGTAGGGAATACTGCACATGTGAAAAGGTAATATAGGTGTTTTAGAGGTTTAAAGGTTTTGTTTTTGCTTTCCTTAAGACTAAGAGCTATTGCCCTCATGAACCTTCTAACCTGCAATGGACGAGGATGTGCAGGGCATGGCCAGCCCCAAGGGAAGCACTCGATTTGATGGCACAGGCAGGAGTTCAGCTTTCTTCCCTTCATTGTACCTCAGTATTTCCCTCTGTACCAAAGAAGAGTAGCGTTTGCACTCCTGTTATTACTCCTTAAGACAGAGTCAGGACAGGCCCCTGAGAACTGTGTAGAGTACAGAAAAATAATTAAAGCTGCTTTGCAATTAGAAATGAAACGTTTAAAGTCTATTTGTGAATAATAAACACAATTTGTACATCTCCTAAGTAAAGTTTTTTATCAACACAGATTTGCAGTACATAACAATCGCGTTCATTGCGGGGTGTTGGCTTGCATACCCGACACACCTCAACTCCTTTCATGACCCTTTCCCCTCCTTCCATGTCTTCATCTCTGGCCCATTTGCAAAGACCTAGCTCCCTGTTTCCTATTATCTATTTTTCACTTTCCTTTTTAATATATTTATACCTCAGGTTTCTCATATAAAAGAGACCATGTGACAGTTACACTTGCTACTGATTTATTTCATTTAACCTTATGGTCTCAAGGTACAGTCATTTTCCTACAAGTGACTTAAACTTATTCTTTTTTTGATGGCACAGCAGTGCTCCTTTATAAATGCCACATTTAGTTCTCCATTCATGCTACTTGCAAGATCAGTTCCCTGAGTTGTGCTGTAAACACAGGTACTCATGTGTCACTCTAACATGATGTTGCTGTGAAAGCCTGAGAGAATGTTTTCTCTTCATGTGACTCTCCTTAGGCACACTCTACAT